>JAUBOC010117840.1:0-11357 GCA_032275365.1 Anablepsoides cearensis | reverse complement strand
GCTCTGGTATCATGGCTACCTGACAACAGACTAAATAAATACAGGAATTTCAATTAGAAAAGATTTTGATATTTATTGTTCATAAATTAGTCTTTATAGTAATCAACCAACAAAAACTAATCGTTAATGAATCAATAAAAATGATCATTAGACTAATCGAATAATCATAAAAATAATCGTTCGATTAATCGAGAGAAAAATAATCGTTAAGGACAGCACTATTCTACGCATTTTTTTTTTAATCAATATTTTGTTTTATTAAGTTCAAGAGTAAAGGCTGATGTTGTGCATCTCTGGTCAGTATGGTATTAGGGGTGTAAATCACCAGCTTTATCACGATATGATATTACATTGATATGTTTGGATGACGATTCAATATCATATCAATATCATAAAGTCTGTCATGATATGATTTTGATTCAATTCAATTCACATGTTGGCTATCGATATAATGTGATATCATCTGCACATCTAACACAATGACTGTGTTAGATGTGCATATGATATCGATTCACATCAAGCATAGGATGATGATATAGATCGATAATTTCATTTTGTCTATAAACGATACAATTTTTAGGTTTATGGGTGTGTTATTCTCTCATTTTTGTCTTTTATTTTTGTTTTTTAAAGTTAGTTGGGTTTTAATTACTTTGAGTGGTAATGTTTGTGTGTTGCTGCCATTTTTTACCAGGTCTCTCATGGAAATGTCTCAATGAGATCTAGCTGGTTAACAAAAATGAGTCAACTGGAGTAAACACCTGAATAAAAATGCTGTTTTGGTTGTTGTTGTTTTTTGTATTTTAAGCACTTTGTTTTCATGAACCATGCAAGCATGCATTCTGCCACTTTGTATGGTAAGCTTCACTCAGCAGCTACTGTTGTGCACTGACACATTATAAATCACAGCACAATTATCAAGTACTCATCAATCACAATGAATAAAACCAGTGAATCTAATAGAATGAACTGGATACTTAAAATAGTTCAAAATATGAGGAGAAGCCTCTTCTGATTTGAAGGAATGACCCTTTCTGCTGTGATTTAAATAGACAATGAGTGTCGCTAATGAGTGAATATACTGATCAGAAGACTCCATAGGGAAGACATTTTTCATACACAAACGAAACTATTTTTTTCAACATTTCATGTTGTGTTTTTTTATTTTGTTTTCTTTTTTGTGTCTGTTTGTAAAGGTGGATACCTTCATTATTTCATTTAATAATGAAATAAATTAAATGTATTTTGATTTCAGAAATCCTGACTGAAACCATCTCTAAACCCAGGATACAAAGAGAAGACATGTTCATTAATAAATCCACTGTCTGTGATCAAAACATCTTTTCAGCTGATGAACTAATAAAGTCTTAAATGATCTTCTGATGGTTTACAATAAGTCTATTCAGTCAGTCGCCTGCAGGACTGACTCAACCTTTTCATCCCCTTCATTTGGTCCTTTGGGCATTATTCTAAAATATTAAAAAAAATATTTTTTACAGAAGAACAGTTTCATTTAAAAATATTCTCTTTATGCAACAAATAAACACTGAATCACTTTCGTGTTTGAGCTTTAAGTGTTACTTTATCAAAATAAAGTACACAGCAGTCTGAAAGATTAGAACACAGTCTAAGATGATACTGTTTGTATTTGTGTAGTTGGATCCTGGGTTAGAGAACCTGTTTTCTCTTTAAAACTGCCTGAGAATGTTTTTCTTAGCTCGGCCATGACTTTCCCTTTGACCAAGCTGCAGATTTGTTCTTTTTTTCTCATAGTCAACAACATATGTTGATGAAACTTATTGGATGAAGCAGAATCAAACCAGGTGACGTGTTGTAGAAATTATAGATGCTTCTGTCTGTATATGAGCAGACTTTTACAACAGATCTGTTCATTATCTTTCCTCTTTATCGGTTAGAGTGAACGAGAGCTACATATGAAGACTTACTCCCCCAAATTCAGTTTAGACATAATTACACCCAACATCCAAATTAACGTTAAAGTTATTTTTAAACAATGTTGCGTTTCTAAGCTTTTTACCAGCTAGTCAATGAACAAGCTTCAATAAGCTAAATTTAGCTCAAGTGTTTATTTTTATTTAACTCAGTGAATCTAAACAAAAACACAACTACTTTCAAAGGGTATCAGTTGAGCCTGGATGAAACATTTACACTGATTTGTAATAAACCAATAATAAAATTATTATTAAGATTCTGGATTGGTATTTTGTGTGAAAATACAAACATTTTAATCAAATCACTCAACATTAACAAAGAAACTTGTTATTAGAAAAAATCTAGTTTAAATATTATGGTAGTTGATTAAAAAAGTTTTTCAACTGTTATAAATACTAAACATACTAACAAATGTTAATGATAGTGCTGTGAAAGTAAAATGTTATTATTATTAATAGTCTTTTTCATCAAAGAAACATTGATGCAAGATGATGTGTAACTACTGATTTATAATATTAAGCTTTAGTTTTTTTCCCGATAAAAAAAACAGATGTTTTATTTCAGTGTTGCAATCAATAAACCATGTAAAGCTATTTAGTTGTAATGGAGCCTAAAGTGTTTGCATATAGTAATAAACTGTTTAAATGAAATGGACTACAACAGTGATTCATTGCAAAATATTATTTTTGTTCCTTCAACACTTTATACCCCAACCCTTCTAAAGTGGGTACAAAGAGGGTCATGGTTGAGAAGGCATGAGGAAGGGAAAGTCTGGGTCTGGATTCAAAGACTGCAGCTTTAATACAGACAGATTAGGAAAAGCAGTTTCAGTTTCCTTCAAACATACTGATTTTCTTCTCATTTTAGTGAAGCAGCAAAGCAATGTGTATTACTTTTTTGTTGATAAACTTCTGCAAAAATTCTGTGATTATATAATATCTACTTGTTGCTGTGTTCAGTATAGCTGAAGGCAGTGGATCAGCCGTAACTATGCCTCCTACAAAAATCCAAACAGCTACTGGACCAGAAAAAATACCCACCAGGAATTTAAGCTTTTATTTGTTTGAAGGATCTGAGGATCATTCACCAGTGTCCTTTAGATCCTGAGGACCGAATGTCCTGGTTACATGAAATTCTGTCCAAATTGTACAAATAAATAGATTCTGTTAAAATGAACCAAACTATTTCAACACACTTGTTGGTAAAATTTTCTTTATTTTACTGGTTGTTTGTAGAAAATAAAGTTTTAACTTTAAAACATAACATATTCACAGCAGGATCTGTTAATCATCAGCTTTCCAGAAATATTTTGCCATTGCTGTCTATGTTTAAAATCTTAAAAGTCAAAATACCTTTCTACTCGAATATAATTTAAAGTAATTAGGTTTTGGATTTGTATAAAATGTCCCTTAAAAGTGAATAGGGGGCATATGTTCTTAAGAAAACCAACTTTTTAAAGCGGCACATGATACCTGATCTGTAGATAATAATTTATTTAGTATAAACATTGATATTTTTTTTCGAAGCCTTTGAGTTCCACCACTGCAAATATATATTTTTACAGCTGAAGAAGGAAAATGAAGCTAAACCAGTGTTTTAAAAAAGAAGAATATCAGATCTGATCAGTTTCAGGTTTGTAAAATGTTTTCTTATTTTATGATGCCTTTAGACATGAACTAAAAAACCCATAGAACAGCCTCTCAGGGCATCAACCTTTCAGCAAACAAATACAAATGTGTGAATCTGTAACTTCCTTGAACTCTGCTGAAGGAAATTTTGTAAATGATTAATGTTAGATCCAGTTTTGTATTTTTATACTTTCTGATCACTGCAGCCATAAGTTTAAAGCAGATAATGAAAGTTGGTGTGTCATCATGTGTTCTCTCTATAGCATGAATAAAAGCTGGTTACGTTCTGATGTCTGATGTAAAAGTTACCACCTTCAGGGGTGGAACCAGGAAGAGCCTGAAGAGGTTAGAGGGTTGAATCCTTAGAATATGGGTAGAAGTTGTTAGTTTTGTAGAGGCTGGGACAATCTGGGCTGCTTTTTTGTTTGCTTTCAGAGACGAAGTAGGGCTGGGTGATATGACCTCAAATTCATATCACGGTATGAATTGAATCTCTTCACATGGTAGAAAGTTATCATAAAAAGCAAAGATAATGTTATTTTTACAGCATTTATTTTGCAAAAAACTGATATAATAAAACCCAGCATTTTTGCTGTAGTGCAAATGAACATAACAGAAGTACAAAAGAATGTTTTATATATATTGCAAAACAGTTTAAACTATTAACAAAAAATTTTCTCAAATTAAAATTAAAAATTAGTCATTTAGACATAAAAAAATTCTGTTGGCATAAGTTGCCTAAAATGATTTAGTGAGACAGGACCTTAAGGGGCTTAAGCTGCACATAGTCCTGTCATAGTTATAAAACGATTTCAGATAACTGGAATGTAAGTGTGGTGAAGCCAAATAAAAGCTTCATATGGTTTGTAACGTCTATCACAAATACCACACAGCCCAATGATGAAGGCCTTTTTACTCTGAGGTCTGTCTACTGTGTAGCTGTGAAACTGATTGGAGTAAGAAACTAGAATAAAGTTTTGAGAACAAAGAAAGTGGGTTCCTGCTATTATTCAGACTTCCTATTTTGAATGATGCTTTTACATTTACATTTTATATTTTAAGAAGCACATATATACATGAATATACAATGTATTAAAAAAAGCTACCTGTGAGACCACCACCTAGACTCCTCCGACGATGGTGTTTATCACCCTCAGTGAGGTGCACTTTTAACTTGAGAGCAGGACTTAATCCATGAGTCAGCTCAGGGTTACTGAACTTCCTGAGGGATGCAGGAGGCGGGTTAAGGATGTCGTCAAACTGCAGAAAAAAGAGAAAAGCAATTATGTGGGAATAAACAAGTGAAGAACATTTAAACAGCTAAACCAAACAGCTACATCTCAAACTCTACAGGCCTCATTTAGCAGATTGAAGGTTCACAGCAGTACAATCTGGTCTGGAAAAGCTGCAGAAAAAAAAGCTTCTGTCTAAAAACAACATGGCAGCATGACTGCATCTGAACAAACCACAAGATCTCTCATACAATGTCTTAGAATGAAGTCAAAGTAGAGACAAACTCCTCTGTAGACCAAATGGTTCTAGAGTCAAATATGAGTCAAGCTGAAACAGAACAGTGATCCCAAACACAGCAGCTGATCTCATGGTGCCGCTAGTCAAAGTCTAGGATGTAAATGTGAGAGGACATTAAGACAACTGAATAAAAATGAGCCACAGATTTCCCTAAAACTACACGAGGGACTGATAAAGTGCCTAAATATCCATCTGCTAAAGCTGTAGAATTACTGGGGGGGCTTAGTTTTTCATAAATGGTTCTGCAGTTGCAGAAGGAGCAGCTGTCAACTATTAACAAATATGGAAATTTAGAAAAAGTAGCAATTTAGAAAGAAATCAAAACTTAAAAGTACCGTTTTTGACTATGTATAAATAGAAGTAAAAACTAAATTAAAATAAAATGGCTAATGGTACTTGATATAAAAGATGTACATCAGTTTTATTTATCCTCTCAAATGATCTGAACACAAATATTTATCCACCTGCTTTGGAACAAAATGTATGAATCAGAATCTGTTTTCTGTCCAACAAATATCAAAACAATTTGGTTATATAATGGTCTAAATTGCAACAGTCCTGCAGTATGAAAAAAGAGCGACTCTTTGTCAGAGACATTATCTACAGAAATATAACGGTTCAGACATCAGTTACACCACAGTGTATGTTATCAGCTTATTGTATAGCCAGAAGAGGATACCTTGGGGCCCAGCATTGAGGAAGAGGCCCTTCCTAAGAACACAAAGATGCACACAGCTGGGAGGAGTGTGTGGAAGGAAATGCTCTCTGCAGCCCCATGAGACGGTTCATGATTCAAGAACAGTTAACAAAAACAACCATATCTTTGTAACGAGAGCAAACTCTGTGCAAACAGAGGAAAGTTCTGTTTGATCCAAATGTTCATGTGGAAACTTGTGTCACTGTTTCACAGCAGAAAGATTACTTATACAAAGTTTATTAGTACTCTTATAGTTCAACAACAGGAATAATCAGTACTTTGGAAATCTGAAATGAAATCTAAACATATCTGAATATTTACAGCCTCTGTCTGAGCCAACCTGTATTATCCCCTCAGCTATGTGTAAACCTGCTTATCAAGCAAAGTTATGCTGAGAAAGCTTAAACACCATCATGGTTTAGTAGAGTGCTGCTCAATCCATCCTTTCAACAAATCAAACCTTCACTTCTCTACACAGTGGTTGACATTTTACACCAGTTGTCTCCAAAATGGTCCAACTTCCCACCCCTGTACTCTAAAGGTCTTGGTCAGTTTAGGACATATTTGTTACAACAGTGACAGTTTTTATTATTATATTATTATGATGTTTAAAACTCTCAACATCTCTCCCTGAAGAGAAACAAAAACATATTAGGAAGGAAGGTTCAGAGGTTGCAGACCCTGTCCAGAAAGTTAAAATACTAAATAAATAAACCAAGCTTCTCAACAGGCTGAGTGCTAGTGTGAGAAAATGATGCTTGATAGAGTTATTAAGTAAATAAAAGGCTTGCCAAAAATACTTTTCAAAGTGCCGATTACAGAACTGTTTGTTACACAGCACCCTGCAGCCATCTGTTTTCACGCTGGGACTGTGGAGCTCCTCCTCACAGCTGACTTGAAGTAAAGAGACTGGTCTTAAAGCTTCTGTGTGTTATTCTGAAACAGCTGTGCTTTGTTTGAATGTCTTTAGATAAAATCTCCTTATTTTCTGTCACAGTTGTAAGCAAAATGCAATAAATAATTTGTGTGGTAACTTATCGATGGGAGCGATGATCCTGTGACTGATGCATTCATCATATTGTTCCATGTACCCATCCCAAACCGTCAGTTTGTGCAACGTTAAAGATGTCCCCACATGACGCTGCATGCCTTTACACACACCCCATACCACCCTGAACAAGATCAAGCTGTGCTTCAATTCATAATCAGATTTATTATATATACCACAACCATAATATGCTTCATTTACTTGATTTACTTGTGATTACTCCAATTCACATCGTCATACCTGTGAGCAGACAAACAAAGACTCTACAGACTCTCAGGTGGAAGTGGAGGGAGGGTAAGTTACACATGAATTTAGCTGCATGAACAGTGAATCTCATGTAGTTTAAAATTTGGAGCGCAACGCTCAAACACTGCAGTTTTAAAATGATAAAATCATCTGGCTGGGAAACAAACAATACAACAATAATTTCAACAATAGAAGTCAAGTAGATTTGTTTTAAAAATGTATTAATTAAAGATGCAGCTAGTGTAAAACAGAAAGAAAAAATAACCTTGCTGTATTTTTGTATTTGATTTTTTTTTATTTTTCTTAATTACTAAATTGATCCATCAGTCTAGGGCTGGGCTATAGGACTGAAAAATGTATCACAATACAAGTGTTTCATATCGATGGTTTTGACTATGGCTCATGTTATATGTTGAAAGCCACATCAATTTACCCTAATCCTGACCCTACCTACCTACCTACCTACCTACCTACCTACTTACCCATTTATTTATTCATTTACTTATTTATATTTGATTTGATTTGATTTTTTTAAAGATGATGAAAATCAGTCATGTGAATAGAGAGCTTCTATCCCCAAAAACATTCAAGGACAAGTATAATTTTTTTGTTGTTTTCACAAACTTTCCAGGGCCTTGAAATAATTTTTTTTCAAATTCACAAACTTTAAAGGATTTCAAGGACCTGTGGGAACCCTGATTTTACTTCAGGGTCATGTGAGAGCAGGTGCCTTTCTCCAGCAATCGCTGTACGAGAGGTGAGGTCCACTCTGGTCTCCAGTCAATCACAGAACCCCATAAAGACAAAACCAGACAAACAACTATTGACACTTTAACTTACACCTATGGACAATTTAGGGTTAGCAATTAACCAAACATGCATGTTAGGTTAAATTATCTGCATGTTTTAGGTCTGAGGGGGAAACATTGGTACCCAGAGAAAACTCCCACATGAACAAAGGAACAAACAAACTCAGAAAGGCTGCAGGTGAACCTGTAGCTGTGAGACAATAGCTCTAAACACTGATCCTCCATGCTGTCCCACATCAATTAAATTAGACATTTTAAAGTGTCAACGCATTCTCACTCCATGTCTCTGTGCATCAAGATTTAAAGAACTTCACGCTATCATAAGAACAAGTATCACAAGTGTATGCCACAACAGTAAGAGTAGTTGGGTTTTGTGGTTTTGAAATAAATTGAACTGAGATACTTGTTAAAGTTTTATTATTGTGGAAATGTGGTATTTTTGCTCAAGGTCATCACACATCTCATACTGGCCCGTGTCTGCTAGACAGGGAATTCCATCTGCTTTGCCCACTTCCTGAAAGGTTAGGGGTCTGACGTTAGTGTTGCACACACAGAGAGCTGTTTAGCTGAGAAGACAGTAAAGAGTCATTTTAGAAATCCAAAAATACAAAAGTTACTGACAGAAAGATTACAATAATTTAATGTGGTCAAAAGTCCACAATTCTTTTTTAAATGTTTTATTTTGGTAAACACTTTAACTCTTTTAGAGAACAAAGAAACAAAAACAGAGCTGATCTACAACATCAGTCAATTCTCAGGGACAAAAACCTTAATTCTGTTTTTTTCTAATTGATCTATGAAAGAGATGCATCCATTCGTTGACACTGCTCTGTAACTAACACCACCTAAAATTTAAATCAAACTCTGCTGAGGCAGAGATGAAGAGCTGAGGTAATATTTTAAACAGGTCAGACTATACCTAAACCTTCAAGACAGACATTTCAGTTCTATAAACATTTTTACCAGACTGCAAAACTAAAAATGAAACTAAAAATGCCTCTTTTTATTCTGGTGGGGAAGAGAGACTCGTGGCCTTGTTTTCAGTGCAAAATACAGTTTCCTGTCTTGGAGGTCTTCTAAAGATCAGAGTGTATTTATTTTTAGATTTTTGATTCCAGCTTCAGTTCAGTTGGTTGGGTTGTAAAGTCTCAGTCAAAAGAATCAACTTAGTTATGGCCAGACAACTCAAATAAGTAATCCACTGAGTCAGTTCTGTGTCATTCAAAATCAAATGTTTCACTAATGTGAATTCCAGCTAATTGCAGCTCTGTTGTTCAGTCTGTGATGCTGTTAAATCACACGACTATCTGTGTAAACTGGAAGTGTTTGTGGCACAAATCACTAAAATGTTCAGAAAGTTCAAACTTACACAACTTAAATCAGAACTGACTAAAAATGTAGTACGGATATATTTCTAGTTAAATAATATTTTGGTAACAAGCTTGATCTTGCTTATAGAATCTTTTAGCAAACTATACAAAGTGTGTGTATGTGGGTGTGTGTCACAGCTAGTATGTGTAAATGTCATGAAATGGTGGGTTGTTTATTATTCCCCCTATTTTTTATTTTTTATTTTTTGCTTTACAACCTGATGCCTGAGTACTTTTCAACCTAATTCCAAGTAACAGACCTGCACAAAATTAGAATTAATAACAAGAATTTATGACGTCTGATTGGAGGAAAATAATACAAAAAAAATGAAATTAACTAAAAACATGGTTTGTGTACACGGGCTTACTCTTTTCTTTAAAACTCCCATGGTTCCTCTAAGAAGCCACGTAGTTATTAGTAAATATGACCTCACTAATCTTAGTTTATACACCCTGTTTTAATAGCCACTAGAATCAGCACCAGTGCAACACTTCTAAAGAAATCAGATCTTACACTGAGCAAGAGACAGCATGCAAACCAAGGAACTCTCCACAAAGGTCAGACACCAGGTTGTAGACAAGCACAGATCAGGATTAAGCTATAAAAAGATCCCAGGATCCTGAACATCCCATGAAGCTCCAATAAATTTATTATTAGGGAATGGTAAAATATATCACCACAGCAAACCTGCCAAAAGAGCATCCGTCACCAAAACTCAAGGACCGGGCAAAGAGAGCATTAATCAGAGAAAGAAGGCCAAAGATAGCCCTGATGGAGCTGTATGAGATGAATGTGTCTTTGAGAGCACTAGAAACTGCAGAAAATGAACATTGTTTTAAGAAAAAAAAATTAAAATATTGTCAGACTCAATGGAATTTGCCAAAAGGCACATAAGAGATTTCCCCAACATGTGGAAATAGGTGTTTGGATATATGGCTAAAGCTGACCTTTAGGGCTGTCAAGATCACGTTCAGACTGAAAGCAGTATCTGCTGAACTCACCGCTGATTATGGTGGTTTAAGGACAAACAGGTAAATGTCCTGAAATGGTCCAGTCAAAGTCCAGACCTCAGTCAAACTGTGACTGGTTTAAATGAAAGATTGTTGGATTTAAGTGGCACATTTTTATTTAAAGAACGGAAGCAGCTTGGTTAGGTTGGCTAGATATACAAAGGTTATGTGGGGGTGTAAAAAGTTGTATACTGTCTGTTTTTGATTTTTTTTTTCTTGAGTGGGTTTTTAAGGTTTCAGAGCAACAACGTAGAAAACTAAGAGGAGGTGAATACAATTGCAATCCACTGTAGTAAAAACTAGAACGGATGTGATAAAGTCAACATTGATCCTGTGAGCAGCTGGTGAGAAATGATCCTGGTGTTTAAGGTAAAATATAGATTAATCACAAGCGAAACAAGAAGCGGACGAGTGGTTATGTAATCTGAAAGCTGAAATAACCAAACACTGTAAGCAGATTAGAGTTTTACTGTGAGACAATTAGTGGTGTTCTCGTGTGTTATTTCAGCTAAGGAAAATAGAGATTCAATCTACCAATATGAGAAAATGTGGTTATGAACTTTAACATCTCTTAGCTGTGTTTCTACATCAAAAAGGAAACTAATTACTTGATTAAAAAAAGCTCTATTTCTCAATAATTTTCACTTTTGTTTGACTTTCCTGCCAGTGGGTTGCAACATAAATGAAACTAAACTGAAAGAGGAAACGTTGAGTTTGTCTTGATGACTGCTGTCGTACAGTAGGCAGATCAGATCTTTGATCAACTTTCCACTCAACCGAGATGATGTGCTGAACTCGAGTTCAAAAACACAGTGCAGTTGAACCACGCGTTTTAAATATGCATTTCTGAATGCAAAAAATGTCTACTTTATAAAAGAACATTGTGCAAAAAGACATGTTTACTTAAATTCCTGCAAAGGCAACATGTGCAAGCAGGCAATCTGAAACCAGATTAACTAAAAGATCTAAGACTTTTTGATATTTACCAGTGTAGGGAGAGCCCACTTGTCTAAGATGTTAATCCTAAGCAAGTATGGCCACCACCACACTTTATGTAGTGACACT
>JAUBOC010117750.1:0-11362 GCA_032275365.1 Anablepsoides cearensis | reverse complement strand
TTCGAAATTGACGTGTTTCCATTGAGCAAATTTATTTTCGAAATTCTAATTTGCGCATTTTCATGGTGAATGGAAACGCAGCTAGTGATATCAAGCCAAGTCTCATTGAAAACACACTTTTTATGTTCAAACGACAAGCAGCGGACATGACTGAACTTCTTTGTTTTTTGGGCTGGTGAATAAACCACCGTATGCAGGGGGTTGTAGCGGCAAAGAGGTTGAAAACATGGAAGTAAACTGTGCTTTTTTTTTGCCTGCAGTTATCACGAGATTTGTAGGTTTAACCACAACAAAGACTTGTAGCAAACTTATCACTTCGTTAAGACAGATCATGTCAACCTCTGATTACGACACTTTATTCTATTTATGCAGCCAAAGCTTCTCCGGAATGATCCAAAGTAAAAAACTAAAGACTTGACAAAATTAAATTTAAGAACTTGGATGAAAATTTTGGGCATTTTTAAGACTTTTTTAGGCCTAAAATTTAGATTTTTAAATTTCAGACTTTTTTTAGGACCGCGCATGATCCTTGTGAACGAGTTCTCACCTCCATCTTAGATATGTCCTCACTGTCCAGGAGCGAGGAGGATAACGGGGAAGTGACTGGTCTTCTGGGTTTCTTCTTTCCTTTCTTTTTGGTCCGGATCTTGGAGGTGGAGGGCTGCTGACTCCACAGCAGAGTCTTGTCATCAACATCCCCCTCAGCAGCAGCAGCAGCATCACCTCCAGGCTGGTCACCAGGAAACTGCGAGCACAGCAGCAAAGTTAAAGACAGGACAAACTATCTGAGGCGAAACATTTTCTATCGTTCTCACAGAGTGTATTGCTGAGGTCCTGCCTCGCTGAATGTACGGGCGGAGAAAGTGGTACCGCTCCCAGATCTTCAGGTCCGTGTAGGACAGCAGCAGCCCAGGGACGGCAGCTTTCCGCTTCAGCAGCTTCACAAATCTGGTTCGCATGTTGCGTAAATGTGCATCGACTTGTGTAACTGGAACATTCAAACAACAGGAAAGAAATTTAAGTATTTTTACTAATCTTGTCTTGTAATAAACAAACTATCTGGTAATTTAAAAAAAGTCAGATTTAATGTTAAAATAAAGCTTGGCTATAAAAAAGCTGTTTAACTCACCGGTGGGCAGGGGGCTCTGGAGCTTCTCCCAGTTCTCACAGTTCTGCTGAATCAGCTGCTGTATGAGCTGCCGCTTCAGTTCTTTGTTCTTGTAATGCTGCTGGGCTTTATCGTAGAACATTGGATGACGCAGCCAAAATTCCGCCATCGTATCCTGGTGTCCGTCCCTCCAAAAATACTGTCGGTCCCCGTCGGCCGCGGCTGGGCTCGCGCCGTTCTTCCTCTCCCGTCCCGGCGCGTGCTGGGAGGCCGAGGAAGCCTCCGAGTCCTCCTCCTCGTCGGACGCAGCCGGCCCTGCGACCGGCGCCGCTTTGGAACAAGATGAACTCAATGTGACTCCAACTGAGTTGGTTACAGAGAAATGCAAAAGTGCCGTGCATTCCTTTCAACGGGAGATATGATGTGAACAACAGCGGGGAGGTTCAGGTGGCACGGGTTCTGCACGGCTCAGAGGCTCACGGAGACATTTAGTCACGAGAACATGGAACTGACAGAACAGCTGAGTTGGTTTTACAGTCAGAGTGTGGGACACAAAGACAGAAAAGGGGAGGATGGACTTATTTTTGTGCTTTATAGTAGCGTATGAAAAACATCACATGTATGATGGGGCAACTGGCAAAGTGGCTTTAAAACAGCATAAAGACTCACTTCTTAAAGCACCAATGATTTAAGACTGTAAAGCTTATATTTTGTAATATTTTAAGCATCTCATCAAAGTTTGTGTCAAATCTTTCTGTGAACAACCAGGAGTCTGTTTACAGTCCAGGAGGATTACTTGGTATTGAGACAGTGAACAGTTTGTGTTCCAGAAATTGTGTAAAGGTTTTAGGGACGCACGATATATCGGTATTAATATCGGTATCAGTAGATATTGGTCATTTTGTAGAATATCGATATCGATCCAATATGTAAAACAATATTAAGGTCCGATATTGATTTCCCACTTTTTAGTTTGTGTTTCTGTTTTAGGAGGGGAGATGGTTGGTTGATCTGTTTGATCATTATAGTGATACTGATGCTGTGCAGCCAGTCATGT
Source organism: Anablepsoides cearensis (assembly GCA_032275365.1). NCBI lineage: Eukaryota > Metazoa > Chordata > Actinopteri > Cyprinodontiformes > Rivulidae > Anablepsoides > Anablepsoides cearensis. The sequence continues at coordinate 9,197 of JAUBOC010117750.1, read as the reverse complement.
CAGAGGTCTGGTAGTTTATTTACCGTATCAAAAAAAGACCCAAGTGTGTTTGTGCGTATATAATATAATATAATATAATATAATATAATATAATATAATATAATATAATATAATATAATGTTTGTGCAATATTGGTAAATATCGATTATCGGCCATAACAGCAATAATTATATCGGATCTTGACATCAGCCTAAATTTTCATATCAGCGCATCCCTAAAAGGTTAAATATGTCTGAATCATTGTTTTATTGTGTAAAGTCCTGCTTGCATCGATGTTTTCAAATGAAATAAAAACTCTTTTACTTCATTTCTCTCCTGCTGCACCAAATTGTGACGCTTATACCAAGGTACGAACCCAAATTAATGACTATTGACAAAACAAAACCGATCCAGGCAGTGAAAGAAGCTAAAACTAAATGTAATCTAAATAAGTTAAAGTGACACATTTCTACAGGTTTTTGGTGTTTTTGTTTGTTTTGTATAACAGAACTAATCAGTTATCAAATAAAAGGAATCAGAAGTTCTGCTTTAAAGTTTTGCTGCAGCTTGAAGATCACAAAATAATGAGAGAAACCCACATCAAGGACAGAGTTAACATCAGTTTAAAAAGGATTTCTGACCTGACTTCCATTCGGTTTGGGATCCTGCTGGATCTGGTTCTCCACAGTCCTCTTCACCAGTTTCTGTTTTAATGTGTTCAGTTGAGCTGAAGGTTGGAGTTTCTGTCTCGCTGTCGTCTTCAGTTTTGATCTGATGAAGCTGCAATAACTGATGACTCTCATCGTATTCACTTTTCACAGGAAGCTGCTGTCCTTCCTGATCGCTCCAGAGTTCCTCCTCTTCCTTCTTTATGATGAGGAGTTCTGGGTCCTGCTGGTCCGGACCGGCGCTCCACAGATGGGGAACCTCTTCTTCTACTTTAACATCCAACAAATGCTGACCATCTGCAGGAGACAAATAAATGACGGGTCACGATGGGTGATTTACTAACAGCAGCTTAGAGGGAGGCTCATCTTTGTGGTCAACAGGTGAAAAAACTACTTCTAATAAATGAATTTAAACTTATTTACTCTGAGCTTCTCCAGTTCTTTAATTGTACCAGTTTTTTCCAGCATGAACTTTTTTTCTGTTAACATTGATCTTTTCTGAACAACAAAAACAGATTTTCCTTTTACCATCATTTACCATGAAACTTATGTTTATTTATGAACTCAGGGTTGTTTATGTGAGATCCACTTCAGACACTTATACTTATAGAAAAAAAAAACTACCATTACCACAATTAACAAACTATTTTAAGTTCTTATGATGATGTCTATTTTATTTGTAGTCCTTTTGTAAAAAATAGTTTCTTTTAATTATTAACAAAGTTAAAAAAAATTATGTCGCTATAGAGCAAATGATCCTCGCGTTAATCAATCAGAACAAATTAACAAACGTTAGAAAGAAAGCGTAGTATTTACGAACCGATTCTTGCTTGTGTTTACCTTAGCAGCGATATGCTAGATGAGTTAGCCATTAGCTTAGCAGCGCTAAGCTAAGAGCTAACCGTAAAAAGTAATTAAATCTGTGATTCTTCTTACCAACTGTATGGTTTAGAACAGCATCCTCCTGCTGATGGACACTCGGAGCTTTCATTTTCAATTTCTTCTCTGAAAGCAGACTTTCAGTCTTGTTCTGATTAAGAGAATCCACTTCGTTTATCATGATGTACTGTCCTTAAAAATATTTGATGCTCGTTTGACATTAAACCGGGCCTGAATCGACCAACAACGATCATCTCACACTGCCGCCGAGTTCATTTCTATCACTCCGATTCCATGTATGTCCCATGGACCTAAGCAATACTTCACATCGTTTCTACAATCAGTCGTCTTTTTATTTTCTCAAGTGCCGATCTGTTTAAAAACCAATGCATCTGCATCTTTACTGTATTTTGATCAGGCATCAACTCGGACACTATTGGATTTGTTTTACTCTCTGCTGCCACCTTATGGATAAAATTAGCGCCTACATCCAGAAATCAAATTTTCAAAATTCAGCTAAAACTGAGTGAAAAGCAGTCAAAATCCATCCACTGAATGTTTGTTTTTACAAATCGTTATTCTTTCAGGTTTAAAATTTGGACCTGAATGGATTCCAAGAAATATCCTTAAAAAAACAAAACATTCTCAATTGAAGACAATATTTGCCCACTGCCTTTTTGAGTTTTAAAGAATAATCTGTGAATTTCAGTAAGTTATAGCTGTTTTTGTGTTTGATAAGGTTGATTAGATGCGGCAGCCAACTTGATTGAGACTGACTCCAAAACTAAAGAGTTATAGACGTGCATTCAATGATTACACTGGTTCAGGAGATATTTTGCTAATAGTGATGATGACTGCAACAATTAATGCTAAAGTTTTAAGCAGATGTGCCTATGTGTTGACATGACTCTCAAGTAATACATTGGAGGTAATTTTAATCATTGTCACACACCTTAACTACAGGTTATATCTATTTATAGTGAATAAACATTCTGTTAATTCAACAAACTTCATGGAAACAAGATAGGAGGATTTTATTAATCTCTAGCAGAGAAATTCACAAGCTACAGCAGCAACAAGAGTACATAAACAATGCTGTAAATTAAGCAATTAAAACTGAATTTAAAAAAAGCCAGACTACTGTAAATAACAATGTATACATGTACACATGTGAACAAAATCGTTGGTACCTCTTGTTTAATGAAAGAAAAACACACAATGGTCACAGAAATAACTTGAATCTAATACAAATTCTATGAAAATGAACAAATGAAAGCCAGACATTACTTTTTAGCCATGCTTCAAAAGAATTTAAAATAAATAAATAAATCTCACAAAACAGGCCTGAACAGAAAGGATGGTACCCATAACCTAATATTTTGTTGCACAACCTTTTGAGTCAATCACTGCAATCAAATGATTTCTCTGTCAGACTTCTGCAGCTCTCAGCAGGTATTTTGTTCTCACCTGCCCAGAGTCTGGATCAACAGATGTCTCTTAGACTTAAAGAACACTTCATTTAATTTCTACAATCAGTCTTTTTATTTTTTCAAATGCTGAACATTTTAGAAACCTATACATCTTTACTGTATTTTGATCAGGCATTAACTCGGACACTCAGATCTCCTCAGTGTCTGCTATCACCTTATGGAGAAAATTAGCTCCTGCATTTACAAACACAAATTTTTATATTCAAGATTCAACTGAAACAGAGTGAAATTTCAGCCAATTTCCATGGATTTTTTCTTTTTACAAAAACACAATTATTTCAGATCTAAAACTTGGACCAAAAATTTTTGAATGTTATTATTTGGCACTTGGCATTGGAAGAAGTATAATGGTATCGACAGCCACAGCAAATCTTTAGGTTCTGTCGAAAACTCAATCATCTTCATCATAAGAGTCATGTCTGACATATTTGTGAACAAATTGCTATTATTTGTCTTGAAATAGGATCTAAATTCATACAATACAGACTCATTACAACAGTTTCCTCCATAGACGTTTGACTTCCTGCCCTTCAGCGGAAATCGCTCTGCCTTCGGAACCATGTGACTGAAACCCAGCTATTAAGGGCCATATTTGCCCAGTGAGGAGCTCGAGAGGGGATTTTTTTGTGTAAGTGTGTTCCAACGCGATACTATTGCATTACCTGACAGTTTATTCACAAATTCTCATGCTCACCATTAAATATGGAGGCCCAAAATGGACATAATTAAAAATAAAACCAGAACTATATAAATGGACTAAAAAATAATAAATAAATAAAACTTAACAAGTTAAACTAAAACAATAAGAACTAATAGAATGCTAAAACTATTTTTTGTGAAATTTCATGACATGCACTTTTAGAGAACTCTGTTGTGTAAAACCTCTACCACAAACATCGCAGCAAAATGGTTTTACTCCTGTGTGAACAAATGCGTGTGCTGTAAGACGAGCTTTCCTGCTAAATGTTTCTCCACACTCTTTACAGGAAAACTGTCCTGTTTTAGTGGAATCATTTTTACCATTTGAGTGAACTGCCATGTGTCTCTTAAAACATGCCTTACTAAGAAATATTTTATCACACTTCTCACAAACATAGGGCTCCTCTCCTGTGTGGAGTTTAACATGTTTGCTCAAAGTGTCTTCTCGTGAAAATGCAGCACCACAGTTAACGCAAACAAATGGTTTCACTTTTGAGTGACAAATTATGTGTCTGTTGAGGTCACGGAAACGCGTGAAACACTTTTCACATTTACTGCAAGCAAACGGTTTTCTTCCTGTATGAAGAGCCATGTGTTGTTTTAAATTACCTTTTGTGCTTAATGTTTTATCACACACCTCACACTGAAACCGTTCTTCTTTGGTGTGGAGTTTTATGTGACGATTAAGAGTAATTAAATAGGTAAATGCCTTCCCACATTTATCACAAGTAAATTTCTTTCCAGTGTGTTGCAACATGTGTAAATTAAGATTATGGATAAAATTAAATGTTTTACCACATTTGTCACAAGCAAATGGTTTCTCTCTCGTATGAAGTCTCATGTGACATTTAAGATAATGCTTATTGTTAAACTTTTTACCACAGTCATCACAAGCAAATGGTTTCTCCTTCATATGACATGATGCTATATGGTGATTTAGATAATGACGAAAGTGAAATGTTTTATCACATTCATCACAAGCAAACGGTTTCTCTCCTGTGTGGAGTCTCGTGTGATGTTTAAGATAATGCTTACAGTAAAATGTTTTGTCACATTTATCACAAGCATACAGTTTTGTTTTTGTGTGGCGTGCTATGTGACGTTTAAGATTAGGCTGAAAGCGAAATGTTTTACCACATATATCACAAACCAGCGGTTTCTCTCCTGTGTGAAGTCTCAAATGAATTTTAAGATAGTACTGATCTCTAAATGCCTTGCCACACTCAACACAAACAAAGCGTTTCTCTTTTGAATCAGCTCCAGTTTGCTTCTTTTTAGAACGTTTCTCATGAACCAAACTGGAAGAGCTTTCACCTGAATGAGAAGTCATGTGTTTTTGAAGAGATCGCTTGTAAACAAACTGTTTTTGACACATAGGGCAGCTGAAGGAGTTTTTTACAACTTTTTGTTCCTGATTGTGTTTTCCTCCTGATCTAGGTGTTCTGGTGTCCCTCCAGTTTTCATCACTTTCTTTGGTTTTAGATTCAGACCCCAACTTGTTGTCAACCCAGTCATTACCATAATCATCACTGTTATCAGTCTCAGAAGAGTCGGAAGCCTTTTCATCAAAATTTGGATTTAAATAGGCTGGATCACGGTTTCTCTCTGGTTCCTCCTTTTCATGGAAGAGTTCTTGGTCCTGCTGACTCAGACTGGAGCTCCAAGGATGTGGAACCTGTTCTTTTTTCACCTCCAACAGCTGCTGGACATCTGCAGGAGACACGTGGATGTTGTGGTTAAGAGTGATTTTTGTCACTTCCAGGGTGTAAAAACTCATTCAGCTCACAAGACAAGCTTTTTAACAAACTTTTACTCCAACTACATTTTCTGCTCTGATTACTGTATTGAACAGGTGTACATATGTTTTATATATTTTATTATATTTCTTCTTTATCCTTCGTATTTTCTTTATTTATTATATTTTATACCTATTGCACCTTTACATCAAAGCAAATTCCTAGTCTGTGAATCCTGTTCATTGACAATGGTAATAAAACTGATTCTGATTAAGCTGAAATAAATGCTGGAAAATCTTTTTATAAAGCACTTTATTAGTTCTGCAACAACCTCAGCTGACTAAGCTATTTTATTGCACTTTATAATTTTATATTTAAAATATTTTATTGATTTATACTGAGCCTTAAATGCACTTCACAAATACATATTTGCTCTGAAATGTTTAGAATACTTTATAATTAATGTAGGAGGGTTTGACAAATCCTATTGCCCGACTGCCTGCCTGGGGCAGGTAAAACCCATATTCGGGCAGGGTGTGTCCCGATGCCTGCCCGGTTGGGCAGGTAATCCATTTTACATTTTTTTATAGGGCCATTTATTCAAAATGCTTTTAAAATAAATTAAGAATGATAGCATTTTAAAACATGTATAGAGAGAATAAATCCTGAAAATTTCCCTCTCCCGCTGTAAAAAGTAGTATATTGCAGGATCATTTCCTCCCTTCCTGGTAACATTACCAGTTTGAGATATCTCTAATTACATTCTGACTATCGGTAGTATAAATAACGTCAGATTTATCATTAAGTTGTGTGGAGACTCAAGTTCAAGATATCTTAAATATATCTTTAGATATGAGATATTAGAATAAATTAAGACTAATTGCACACTTTTTAACATTCTGTAAATTGTATTTTAAAAAAGGCTTCACTCTATATTAATAAATACTAATGACTTTTCTGCTGCCGATCATTCTGTTTTCATAAGCAGCCCTCCCAAGGCCAATACTCTAGGGATTTTTTTTGTTGTTTTTCATAATACAATTGACTGAGTGTGAGTGACTCAGTCTGCAATGTTTGTTTAATCAGATGTCATGTTATGTACCTCTGTGTGTAACCATGTTTTTGTAGTATAAAGTACAGTACACATTTTTCTTATATGTTTGAACATTTTTGTTTTGGGCAGGTAACTTTTCATGTTGGGTAACATTTGGCGTTACCTTGTTTCTGAGTTATCAACAAGTTTTTTTTAGTTCATATGCCTCACAGCAAACAACATACACACACCAAATGCTTTCATACCTTTGTGTTGCAAAGATACTTCAGTACTAGTACTTGAGTACAAGTATTGATACTCAGGGTCAAATCTACTCAACTACAAGTAAAACTTACTTGGTCAAAAATCTACTCAAGTTAAAGTACTGAAGTACTTACTTTTGAAAATACTTAAGTATTCAAAAGTACTAATTAAAATGTCTAATATCAGTACATTGCCCAGAAACCACCTGATGTGTTGACATGTAGAACCACTCTGCTACAAGTGCACCACCTGTAAAGACTTCAGCATAAAGGTACAATAAAGTGAGCAGTGAGGTCTTAAATGCAGAAATGCAGTTTATCTGATGTGAACACAAAAGATGTTTAAACTGATACAAACTATTTTTCAGTCCTAAAATCATTGAGCTGAGTTCTGTTTGAAATTAAGGTGGAGCTCAGCTCACGACCATTAATGAAAATGATGTAATTCCAAATCCATTCCAGCTGTGAGCTACAACTGTGATTGATTTCTCTTGTGAGGAACATTGTGTGGCATTTCACGAAAGGAAACCAGCAAGAGCGGATTACAAAACTGCTGAACCAAAAGAAACAACTAAAAGCTTCCTAGAAACGTAGTGGAGTCAAAAGTACAATATTTGTCTTTGAATATGTAGTGGAGTGAAAGTCACAAGTACCCTAAAAAATAATTACTCAAGTAAAGATACTCAAAAAATTTACTTAATTCTAAAAGTTTGATAAACACGGGCGCAGGTTTTTATCAGGTTCTAATTTTAGTTCCTGGCAATCCTTAACAAAAGGTAAATATAACAGGTTAAAGGTCATGATGAGTCAGTTAGAAAAAGATTGAATGAATATGAGTTGTCAGGAAAGGTTGCAGGAGAAAGACTCTTCTCTCCACACAATTTAAACAGGATTTCATCTAACCTGACTTTGATTTGACTTGGGATCCTGCTGGACCTGGACCTGGTTCTCCACAATCCTCTCCTCCAGTTTCTGTCTTAATGTGTTCAGCTGAGCTGCAGGTTGGAGGTTCTGTCTCTCTGTCATTTTCAGTTTTGATCTGATGAAGCTGCAATAACTGATGACTCTCGTCATCTTCATTCTCCACAGGAAGCTGCTCTCCTTCCTGATCGCTCCAGAGTTCCTCTTCTTCCTTCTTTATGATGAGGAGATCTGGGTTCTGATGGTCCATACTGGAGGTACACAGATGCGGAACCACATCTTTTTTAACCTTCAGCTGCTGCTGGACATCTGCAGGAGACACATGAACGTCATAATTAATGAGTAATTCATATTTCTGTAGTACTTTGAATATACCTTCAAATTCAATACAATAAAAAACGAGTCCTTAAAGTTGGACTCGTTAACACACACACCTAACACATTTGACTAATTTTTGTGTCCGAATTAGTTGCAACAAATTTGATAGAAAACTCAACCAAAAGGGAGGTAGAATAATCAACATTGACCTAAGAAATCTTTGTGTTAGAGCAGTTAAACAGTCAAAACAATGTAATAATTAGTAAATGCTATGAAAAGGTGATGCACTCAGTCGGAGTCGGATTTTGCTATGCTAAGCTAACAGTTAGCTGTTTTATTTAGCTAAAAGTTTAGCTAAGAGTTGAAGTTTTTAAAAAATTGTTTTAATAAACAGAGACCAGCAAGTTTATTTTATTAATGAATTCCTCTTTGATGTCACTTCCTGTTTCACTTTGGCTGAGCCAAAATCAAAAGAAAATAGGCCAGTTATGCGACAAAATGTGTAAAACCATGTGTACTATGCCAATTTTCTTAAGTATAAAGATGTTTTCTTTGACTTTTTGTATTTGAAGGATAGGCATGTCGCAGGCACTTTAAGCCAAAACCTCCGGTTTTCAACTTTAATTATTTTAGTTAAACATAGACATGTTTGGTATCTACAGAAATGTCAGAATCTTGGCTACAAGCTGATAAAAATTATTTCTATGCACAATCAAGACAGTTAAAACTACAAACAGCTGAAGATAAAACTATGAAAGTGAAAATGAAATTGGTTTAAAAATTTGGCAAGATGTCAAAATATTATTTGTGGTAAATAGGAGGCATAATGTGTTCTTCTTGTTTTTGTTTAATTTTCACTACTTTTATAGGTTTCTGTATGTTGTATTCATGATTAAATGAAGCAAAATAAACTATTTCAAAGCTAACAGACCTTTGTAATACTTGGTTTATTTACATTATAACTTTAATTGCTGGATGTTCGGCCCCTGAGCTGTTGACCTGCAGTAACTGTGGCCCCTGGAGCAGTTTAGTTGGCTTAGGCTGGTCCACTATAGAGCGTACCCCCAACCTTTCTTTTCGTCTAAAATCAATAATGAGTATAATGTTAAATTAAAATGTTAATGTTAAAAAATTTGGAATTAACTGACTAGACTACTTGTTTCAGCCATGATCATCTTCATTCTAGGCTACATCTGCTACAGTCTGTCCTG
>JAUBOC010117588.1:0-11375 GCA_032275365.1 Anablepsoides cearensis | reverse complement strand
AGTTTTGTAGTTTCCTCTTTGTTTTTGTGCTTTCTAGGCATTCATATATTCATATTTTATTTTATATTTATATTATTAATAAAAATCGATTTTGGGACATTAAAAATCGATTCTGAATCTTTGTAAATGAGAATCACGATTCTGATGTAAAACGATTTTTTGGTGCACCCCTAAAGATTACTATTGGAAATTTACTCAGGATTTGATGGTATCTTGCATTATGCCCCCCACCATGATAGGGAAACTTTATTTTGTTACCTCGTTAGGATCATTTTACCAATACACACCAGCCTGTGAGAACCCACTGCTACTTTGGTGGACTAAAGCCCAGTGTGTATGTTCAAATGCTGTTTGGGTTAGGTTTAAGGTAACATATGTACATTATTTCAGCTATTTATACTTTTCTTTTTAGCCATTTCACTTTTTAGGCCATTCTTGCTATTGAAAATGAATGGAGCTATTTTTACCATCTTTAAATACATTCAAAATGTTTCTAAATCTTTAGTGCACTACTGTGTTCTGGTTCTACTATTTTTCTACTTCTTCATACTAATTTTAGCTATTTTTTTCTACTATAAGCTATAATTCTGCTCCTTTCTGCAATTATCCTGTTTTTATACTTTTTTGCTGCCTTCAGATGCTTTCTGCTGATTTCAGTTGCCATTTTGTGTTCAGTTTACCTGTTTTTGCTAAGTTTAGCTTTTACAAGCTAAATTGACATTTTAGTAGCCATTTAAGCTTCTTTCTGCTTAACTCAGCTAACGTGCTAATTTTAGCTCTTTGAGCAACGTTTTTTTGCTATTTTGCGCTAATTTAAACCTTTTTAGCCATTTTACAACAAATTGCAACTTTTCTGTCCTTTTCTTTTTTCCATTATTTGGTTTCTTTTTTACTCCCTTTCATTGCTTTCACATGCTATAAGTTCATCGGTGGGCTCTAACTCTGCAACCGTGTAATGTAGGAATGTCAAACTTCACAGCTAGACATGTTGTGGGTCAACATTGATTCTTAGTAATTTTGAGATAATGGGGTCAAAGGTCAATGTCAAAAGTCACTCCTAAGTTTAGCTAGCTCTAATTTAATAACTGGTTACTTTAGGACTATCAAACTACACAGTTAGACACATTCTGTGTCAGTAATGTTTCTTAGTGATTCTAAGGTCATGGGAGTCAACTTACGCTGACTTTAGAAGGGGTTATATGTCAGCCATTTTAGGACATACTAACCATAAATCTGGTAACACCTTAGCCAAGAACAAGCTATAAAAAATCCTGAATGCTATTTAAAAATCCAAGATGGTCGCCAACGCTAATTTCAAATGGCTTAATATACTGAAGCCTTTATCTTTAGCTTCTTTTTTTGATAATTTTAGCTTTTGTCTAATATTTCAGCTATCCTTCTGTTCCTTTCTGCTATTCTGCTACTTTTTTGTTCTACTTTCAGTTGCTTTCTGCTAGTTTCAGCTGTTTTTTTGGCATTTTGGTAAGCTGTTCAGCAAAATCTTTCAGCAAAAAGCAATCACACTGCATTTTCGCAGGAAATGCAATTCTATTAGTTACTGTTGTAATATTTTAATGTATTTTTACCTAAACATTTTTGTACTTTTACCAGAAAATGTTCTTTGCCTGCTGCCACACAAACTGCCTCTTGGGGACAATGAAGTTAATCTAATCTAAACTGATTTCAATTAAACTTTCAAATAATAATTTCTGGATGCAGATGTAGGTCTTCAACGACGGGGTCGCGGCTCTTATTGCGGGGAGCTTGTAAAACCTTTATTTATTTACATTTTTTTTCCAAAGTTTAGTCTTTAAACACACATTAGCATGAATCCAACATGTAGCAAGTTGATGAATAAAGGTCAGAAACGCACACATTCAGTAAGCACAGCAGCTGAACTCTGCTTCACTCACAGCCTGACCCTCCTTTCTGCACACAAAGGGGAGGACCCGCCCCCATCCATACTGAACAGGTCATGTTCGAGCCTATTAGTGCTATAACTTTTTTTGCAATATTTCTACAACACTGCAGCTTTTAATGGTAACAGTCAGCAGCTTATATCAGGGATAATGGGGAACACAGACAAAAAAGGAATTTGAAACATGTTATACAACAAAATGTTCTGGCTAGATTAGCTTTTCCACCTGCTAACAACGACCTTTTTTCAGAACAACCTTCTGTCCCACAAACTTTCCCATGAAGCCTGCAGTGAAGCTCCCTGATATGATAGGAGCTGCGGAGTTCACAGAGCAGGAGAACACCGGGATGTCCTTACATGGGAAAGCCACGTGAAATGGATCTGACACCTTCTTTTGCAACTTTTCAACTTAATCTTCAATATCCCTTTGTTAAAAAAAAAAAAAAAAATCAAGTAAACCAGATTAGACGTTTTGTATTAGTCAGTCTCAGGAAAACGTGGCAACTCGTCTCAGGCTTGTAGCTTTCACATGCCTATAAATGGTAACGGGTTCAGGGTCGAGGCTTGAAATAAGCTGTAAAACAGCCTTTAGAGCAAAGCTGCTTCCATTCAGCTCTTTAGTTTGGACAGCTCTCACCAACCTGAAGAGTCCTTGAGATTCTTCACAACCTGCAGATGTTTTTTCCCCTTTTTTTATTTAAAGGTTTGTCTTTTGGTAGATCAAAATTTAGAGGTTAAAATGTTTTTTTCCCTTATTTTAGTTAGTTTTTTTGGATAAGAATCTTTCCAAGAGGAACATTTCAGTAAATGCAACAGCGCTCCGTGTTACCAGGGGCCAAGTATGTCCACATATAAGCAGACTGCAGGCAGAGACAAACCCCCAGCTATGCTATAGATACCCCTCCACCTCCCCTTCTTTGAGCAGTTTCTAAAGCTGCATGGTGAGGTTAAAATATCACCCTGACGCTGCTTCTTTTGTGATCTGATCCACCTCTTTCTCCTTTCTCCTAAACACGCAGCCAGTGCAGGAGTTTCAGTGCACGCCTGGCTGTCTGGGTGAATATGGAATGGCGTGTCTCAGAAAAGGTAAAAAAAAAAAAAGAAGGAAACAAAGAAACAAAAGTGAAACCGAGTTGGTGAGAAAACAATGACGGTACCTACAGACTATTAGGCTTTTGATGGGAAGCAGTTAAACCCAACCTGAAGCTGTGAATGGGTCGACTGTGACAGAATGTTTCGGACACTGTAGCTGAAAGACTAGTCAAAAAGAGACTTTATTGTAAAATGATAGATCAGTGGTCAGTGACCCGGTCTCATAATCCTGAAGCCGTAGGTTTGAGCCCAGGTTGTGTCAAGAAGGGAATTAAAAATGTAATTTTTCCTTCAAGAGTTTTCACTGTGACAAACCCTGCAGAGGTGAGCACCTAAAAAAAACATAAATTTAGGTTTCTTTTAGTTAAATAAGTTACAAAATGCCAAGGGTTAATAATTAGATTAAAGCTTGATTAATAACTTATCAGTGAAAACATATACATCATTAAAGTTCTTTTGTTATAGAGGTTAGTCAAATAATTTTGAACAATAAATATCTTACATGTTGTAGACAGGTATTTGAATGACCTAGGCTTTAGAGAATAAACATTTAATTTGGACAGGACTCATGGATTAATAACTGTAAAAAGTAAAGAAAGGTGGAATTTTGAAAATGTATGTTTTTTTTATTAGTGGTGGGCACCGCTAACCAGAGCCTTGCTAACTTTTAATGCGGTAATTAAAAATATAAAGTTGCTAATGCTAAATTGCGGAATATGTTGTAGAAAAAAATAATAAATTGCAGCAGCTAACACTAACAGCTAAACAAGTAAAAAAAAAGCAATAGCTAACACCAACAGCTAACCGCTAACCCCAGATTTACACTGCATCCGCTCCACTGTGGCATGAACTAAGCCACTGATTCCCAAAGTTGGGGTCGGGATCCACAGTGGGGTCCCGAAACATCAAGGTGGGGTCCTGACAATATTGTTTGAATTAATTACACACAAAAAAAATGACAACTAAGAAAAGTAATAAGTTTAGTCTACTTTAAATGGACAGATATAGCATAATAAATAATGTTACGCTCTTGTTTATTTGATGTGAAAACAATGTTTACATGTTTTGACAACAGCTGTGGGCACAGCAGGTCTCTGCTGCTGCTATTTTGTGGGTCAAAACTGAAAAGTTTGGGAACCACTGAACTATGCAATGAAAAATTTAATTTTCATGTCATCTCCAGGGCTGAACAAGGCCATCCTGCAAAATTCGACCCAATTCCATTTTTGCCGGACGTCGGAGCAAGTGCAGAGTAAGGCTATGAAGATCACACCTCACCAATAGGAAAATAAACAAGCCCAACATCCATATTTTCAAAAATATTCACCAAAGACAGACTACATTTTTGTAAAGCAGAACACCTCTCCCTCTTTCCCCGAGCTGCTGTACTCCACCGCTCTCCCTGCTTTCTGTAAAAAAAAAAAAAGCAAAGGAGGAGTGATTGTTTCTGTTGTTAGGGAGGAAAAAATAAAGATATTATGAGAAGAAAACTACAAACAGCTCTTTTTTGTCCACAACTACTCATTATTAATTGATAAGTTCCTCCTGCTGGTAAAACAGTGACCATTCAATTTATGAACAATATTGGACCAATGAAATTTAATAGGGAAAGCTCTAATTTTGTTTTAATAAATGTTGTAAACGCCAGCCTATATTCATAATACATGAAGGGTTTTTTCTTTACAATAACATGAAAAGGATTCAACTGTTGTTTGAAAAGCCAAAAGTCTCTGGTCTGGCCAAAACCCTCAGTGTTATCAGCCATTAGGCACTGTTTCCCTTTATGTGCCAGTTGGCAAAAAGTCTTTATTTGTTCATTTCTGAAGCATTTTTTCCTGCGTTGGCAGGGATCTATCACAGAATGTTTTAAAAGTGAACACCTATCCTGTGCATACCTTTGTTTCCTCTTTGCTACAAATATATATTTTTAAAAACACACAGTTTAATAATTGTTTTTATAATTTTATCAATGCAAGACAAGAAGAAACACACCTACAGTACTGTTGGCAAGAAGACAGAAGCAGCGTGGAAACGTCCCTGCTCTCAGTCTACATACTTCTATTATTAAGAAAAACATCAATCCAATACCGCAGACATCACTTCAACCATTCACCACAACAGGAACTGCTGCAGACTTTGTTCTTACTTGTTTTCCTGCTTTCATGTTCAAATTATTGGGAGATTTATATCTAGACACAATCAATGAAGTCAAGGAAACACATCATAAGAACTGGCATGTTACTATTATTATTTTTTAAGTTTATTAAGATGATTTACACCTGTAGCTTTGTGCTAAAGGTAGTAAAAATCCAATCATTGGGCCTCGTCTACAAACTAGATTCCTTTGCACACAGTTTCTAAAGCACATCCAGAGTAACTAGCAAAATATGTGAAGAGCAATCTCTCTCCCTGCCACTGGGATAAACAAATGCGAGCCAGCGGGATTGATTTTCAGCCGTCTTCTTTCAAATGACCAGGATTTACCAACAGTGCTCCTCTTCTTTTGGTATCTAGGTGCACCCAAACAAAACAAGATGTCCAAGTATTTCCATTAGATATACCGCAGAGCCAGTCGGGCTCGTATATCGCAGCCAGTGTCCCGCCACATACCACTCCTCCGTCTGCAGTATCCATGCCAGTCGGACACTAAATGAGCTCTCCGTACGTGTCGGGTCGATTGAAGAGAACTGACGCTCGAATGTATCTAAGACCTACCAAAAACGTCTCAAAGAGTGAACTTGTTACATGTTTCCTGCAGCTGTAATTAGACGTTGAGAACAGATCTGTGAATGTAATTATTATAATTACACAGATGGGTGTTTAGATCTGAAGAACTGGGGCATTAAAGATGTAAGATAACATGAAAATACACAGGTTTTTTTCCCTTAAACAACTTGGGCTTCAGGAAACAAGCGATTGCAAAGATTTGTACTGTACAAACAGTTTGGATGTCAGCAGACTGCTTCCAGTGGATTCATTAAGCTGAGGCAGAACTCCTGCTATAAAATCTTTATCTGAAATGAGCACGGGTATACATGCACTTATAAACAAATTCAAAGACAATCCGCCCAGAATCGTGCCGACAGAGTGCGGTACACACTGCTCTGAAGAGTCAAAAACACCTGAACACCAACCAAATAGAGCGTTGACTATTGAGAAGGAGCTAAAGAGTATTGTGTGGGCCAGAACTGGACCAAACAAATTTTTGCTATGTGGGATAGCTCAATGCGGTTTTAAAACTTTACCAATTTTATCTGCAGAAGGAACCGTATGAAGGTGAATCTTCTCATGACATTTTGTTTGCAGTCTTAGTGGAGTTGGTTTTTACAGCTGTAAACATTTCTCATGAAAAACACAACACTGACAGAACTGCGTAAAACCTGTCATTGCTCTCAAAAACACTTTTGGCACAAACGTTTCCGTAGACCGTTTACTTCATCAATTGCCCTTTTTTAGCCAAAGCCAGTATCTGACTGATTTGTGACTGATATTGAACAACATTCATGAGGAAGTCTCCAAGGTGTATCAGACCTGTTGTGGGGGTTCCCAGTTGGTAGTTTTCTTTTGCCGGGGTGTGAACCCTTGTTAAGTTATTTTCCATAACTCTACCAAGCTGTAGCTGCCTTTTGACACCTTCATGAAGACTCTCCTTATCATAGTAAGCATTGGAAGACACAACCCAAAAGATCTACGTCTGAAAACCAAATTAATGAAAACAGAGGTAAGTAGGAGGTGGCCAACAAAACACTGTGCATTGTCTACAACACAGTTTCTTCAGACATTAAGAAGTCTATCTTTAAGGTTAGTAATGTACAGATTCTGGACAAGTAAGACAGGTGGTTTAGAACAATCCAATGTTAAACAGATGAACTGGCCTCAGGCCTCACCTATGCAACATATGACCCAAAAACCTCACCTCACACAACTCAAACCCAAACAATGATCCAAAAAACACAAAAGATGGGTGGGTAAAGGGTGGGAGCCATTAACATATTCAACTTCAAAAAGTCCTAAACTGTCAAAAAAAAAGTCAAGAAAGTCAGTCAATTTCCAGTTGCATAAGCCTGGACTTGTCCCATTCCGAAGTGCTAAAATTATTTTTTCATTCCTAACTTTTGACAGCTTTTTTTTTTTTTTGTGATTGGTCTTAAAGTCCAGTCCTCCCTAAAATTGTTTTCCCTCAAGGAAAAAAAACATCTGTTTGGTCCAAACTATGGTCTTGAGGAAGTTTTATGCCTGTAATTTTAGTCGAGATTAAACTGTTCAAATATATTTAGTTTTATTTTTGGTCAACGTTTTCTGTCTTATGTTTATTTTTTAATTATGTAATTGTTCACACTGATGACCAGCACTGAACAAAGCTGTTGATAATTAAAGAGTTAACTTATCTTCTAAATAGTTGTTTTACCATAAATAGAATTACCGTTTAATGGAAATCCTAACTCAGTAAAAACTCATAAATGTCCAAAGGAAGAAGGTGCTTATAATTAAGAAAATATTCAATCATTGGAAATAAATCTCTGGAAAAAGTCTCTGACAGTTTAAGCTTGTTCCGCCAGCTGGGTTAAATGCAAGTGAAGCAAGACTAAGATGACATGTTTTTTTGTTCTGGTCACCACACAGGCCTCTTCTCTCTGTCAACTCCTTCCTCCTCCTCAGGACCCCACATTTCATCCCTTCCTCTGACTCCCTGACCCTGAAACAGAGGAAGGAGCTCTGGACGAAGGGAGGACTGGAGGAATGAAGGTGGAGTTCCAGTGGAGGAGAGGAGGAGGTCAGGATCACCAGGAGGAGACATTATATATTTAGAAACTCAAGAATTCAAGGGGACAGTGAAGGTCTGCTGTCTGAAATAGCTCGTTTTACTTGGTTGAGAGATCAAAGAATCTCTGGGATGTTATATATAACAGAGGTATTTTATAAGCTGCTGGCATTATTACAAGGAAATAAAGTAAAAACAGTATATATACACTTATGATCAATACAGGAACTTTCATCTGCTTTCATAAACATCAAAATATGACAAAAAGTATCATCTCGCTGATCTGTGACCACTATTGTTACAACAATGAAACAATCTATCAAACACAAACCTACTGACTTTTTGTGTGTTATATATATGTTTTTATCTAAACCATTTAAAAATGAAAACAACGCTACAAAGCTCTCAGATTGACCCCAATAAAAAGCCTGTTTTGAAAAATCCATTAGTTTTTTAAAGATTGTATAAAATGGCAAACATGAGTAGTAAACGTGTCAACTATTAAATATATACAGAACAATTCAACTCAATCAATCACGGGCCCACAGTTGCTGAAAACCAGCAGCTCAGGGGCCAAACATCCAGCAATTAAATAGTGTTTTTTATTTCTGATGTAAAATCTAAGTAAAGTAAATCTATTTTTTATGATTTAAAATCTATTTTTGTATTAAATAAACTCATCAACGGGCCGGACTAAAGTCAAACCCGGGCTGGAAGTGACCCGCGGGCCACCAGTTGATCAACACCGGCCCACATAGTATGTCTCAAGTCTGAAGGCTTGAAATCTATATCTGTTTCAAACCTTAACAGTTCTGTTTTATTTTGTGGAAAATGGTAGCTAAATGATAAATAAAGTGAGCCTGCTTTGATTTCATTTTTAAACTTAGCAGTCTTTCTAAGCGAATAAAAAAAAGTCCTAATCAAGTAAAAAGTTTAATGAATTTGTAACGATCTCTCCTTAAACAAGACGACGAAACATGATATGACAAAAATTTCAGAGAAAGTCTCATTACCATGTTATATGTTATTTAAAAATAACTCAAATTTTTTTCTTTGATCTCTACAGATGTGGATGCTTTGCACGATAAAAGTGTGTAAAATAATTTGACAGCGTATTATTAGAAGATTCTCAATGTCAGTGTTTTAAATTCCTCCTACATGCCAACATCTGTTCACTGATATGAAACCAACAAACATCAGAAGTCAGGTTGGAGACAGACGGGTCATTTCCTGTTTGGGACTCACCTGGACACTTCTAAGCATTAGTGGACTGTTTGTTTTAGCTCTGTACCAATAAAAATGGGAATTTGGCGAATATGTAGTAAATTTCCTGTTTGTCTATACTTTGCCATTTGTTCAAAGTTGGAATTCAGTCCGTTTAACTTTAAAATTTCCTGTCTTCTTCACACTGATCATGTTCCGTATGCCTCTATAGCTTTTTGTGCACATCCCAGCTTACGTGCCAAATCCCGCTTAAGCACGACCTACAAGTACCTTTTTGTTTTGTTTTATCTCAACATCCTTCCAGAAGTGTCCTTGAAGTGAACTGAAAAGTCAGCTAGCACGCACTCGTGTTCTTGGCATCTCAGCTGAGAGCGTTATCCATGAGGCAAGTTCAGAAAAACACAAGCTAAAATTTACAGGAACTCTGCCAACCAACCTCAAACCAGTTCATCCAAACATTTGTGATGAGGTGTTTTTCGTGGGCATGACAGCAGCGCTTTATTTACTGCTCTGCCCCACTGCAGTTCCGTGACGCTACAAGAGTGCAAGGAATTTAGTATTAATCTAGCAAAATGGTCCCTGCGTATTATCACAGGTGATGCTGCTGAGTGTGCTGCAGGTGAAGGCACGAAACATGAGTTTCATGTTGCACTTTCTGACACACACTCACGTGCACACACACAGCCTCTCTATCTGTCCAAATACCTCAGTAATTACACACTCTGTCACTAAAGGGGGGGACATCTCTTGAAATGAGCCTGTAGAAGGTAATGGGTGACATAGGTCCTCACACACACACACAAACTTACACACGAGCACTGACAGACTAGGGTCAGATCAGTTGTTTTTTGGATGAAAGGGGTCAAACACATTAGAGACCCGTTAGAGATAAAATGTCAGGAAAATTTGAAAAAAAAGGAGAGAATAGGAAAGATAAGAGAAATTTAGGTTTTGAATTTTTTTTTTACAATAAAACTTTTGCTGTAGGCTTAAAAGAATGGAATTGCCTACAAATTCATCGTTAACTGAATATCCTCAAAAGAATAGTTTGGATGTTTAGAAGTAGGGCATACCCTCCAACATTTGCTGATGGCAGTGAGGCAACAATTAGTGAGCACCAGCAACACACAAAAATCCACTCAGAACTCCAAAACTCTGTATTTGTAGTTTTACTATGAATCGCTAACGGCTGTCTAATGTTAGCTAATAGCTACCAAATCAGGTTTTACTAAAATCTTAGATATATAAAAAAAAATAGTACCAGTCAGGGTTTCCCCCAGTGCTGTATAGCTATAAACAATAGACCATTTTAAAATGATCAGTTTCTATGATTTTACTCTTTATATGTATATGTTTGAGTAAAATGAACATTGTTATTTTATTCTATGAACTACTATATGTAGTGTCTCTGGAATTCCAAGCAAAAATTTAGTATTTATTTGCAGAAAAGGAGAAATGGTCAAAACGACGACAAAGATGCAGAGCTTTCAGACTACAAATAATACGCAGAAAACAAGTTTATGTTAATTTAGAAACAACAATACTATTGTTTTAACTCAGAAGGAGTTCAGAAATCAATATTTGGTGGATTGCTTTCCACCACATGCAGTGGAAACTGCAGTGGTCTCTTATTTGTTTCAGAGCTGTATCTATATATTTGATTTGATCCATATATAGGCTTTAAATATGCAGTATGATATATACTGTGGCAACATGTTAAGCTAAATAAAAAAATAAGTAAGATTTTCTTTCCACTTGTAAATCTTTCTTAAACATGGATCAGACAAACTTTTCACTCGAAATGTAAACTGTAACACATTTAATGAGTATCAATACCAGTATCTTGATATTGATATTAGTATTTGTAGCGGTTTCAAATATTGCGGCATTTTGTATGAGTACTTGTAAAAATGAGAGTACCAGTATCAGGATACAACTAAATTTTTGGGATTGTTACAAAACAATATACTTGGGTCTTAGCCACTTTGTTGATGCCTCCAAAAAAAAGCTCTTTTAAATTGTTTGACTTGTTTTTTTAGTGTTTGTTTCAGATATCAGCAATAAGCTACCTGTACACTGCAAAAACTGTCTTTCTAATTAAGTTTTAAAACCTTATATCCAGCCAAAAAATCTACTTGATCTTGTTTTGAGACTCATTTACTAAACAAGAACTGATTGTGTAAGAATATTAATCTTGTTTTCAGAATGTGTAAGTTTGTCATGTTAGTCTGAAAATCTGACTCAAATTAAATCAAAAATTTCTGCCAATGGAGTAAGAAAATTTTACTTGGTAAGATTCTTGAAAAAGGGGGACCGCAGAGTGTGTTCCAACTATAGGGGGATCACACTTCTGAGCCTCCCTGGTAAGGTCTATTCAGG
>JAUBOC010117446.1:0-11388 GCA_032275365.1 Anablepsoides cearensis | reverse complement strand
GAAAGAAAGAAAGAAAGAAAGAAAGAAAGAAAGAAAGAAAGAAAGAAAGAAAGAAAGAAAGAAAGAAAGAAAGAAGTCTACAGTCTACAAACCATTTCATGTTAAATCAAAAGCTATTTTTTTATTTTGTCCCTATAGCGAACCGCTGTGTCCAGGCGTGGTGATCTGACCGGAGACTGCGGTGCCAGCAGCGGGTTAAACAGCAGGACACGCTGAACCCGCGGGGCTCAGATATACAACTAAAAAATCAACTTCTGATGTTCAACTCTTTTACCATCATCTGCGCTAATATCACTCACTGTTGCTTTTAATACATTCCCAATCCCTGCTATTATTAAGCTATATAAAAATAGATCAATAGATAGTATAGTAGTATACATACTAAAAAAGAAAGAAATGGACAATCATTGGCCAATTTGAACGTTTTTAAAGATTGATAATAAACTTACAGAAACTCTCGAGATGCAGTGTTCCTCCTTTTGTTGGTTTGAGTAATTTTCTTTAAATATTAAGAATCTCCCGGCTGTGTCATCCAACCCGATAAAAAGTAATAATAAAATAAATAAAAAGGCTACATAAAAAATGCAATCAGTTTAAATAAAAAAAAAACAAAAACGAATTTTTAAATAATGTCCTGCCGCTCTGGTTTGACTCATTAAAGCTATGCGGTGTTTTTTTCTTTTCTTTTCTTTTTTTTTTTTTTTTAAGGCTGACATATATATTCACCGCCGGGTTCTCACACCGCCTCCACAGACTATGTAAAAAAAAAAAAAAAAAAAAAAAAAAAAACCTCCACAAGAGCAGGGGTGGATAAAAAAAATTGTTTAAATAAACTTTACCGTCATGTTAATAAGTCTGACTTTTAAATAAATTATTAAAACCCACGAGAAGCCCATGCTGGGAGGGGAGGATGGGGGACTGTGACAGTTTTATTTGTAACAGATTACTGAGACGTTGATCTTTTTTACGTCACGTGGTTTGAGACGCATGCAGCGCCGCCGCCATTGCTATGTGTTGATTATGGATCAACATGGACCCGTTCATGTTCACGCTACAGTGTAGTGTTAGTTTTCACCAGCAGAGGGCGCCACATATTCAAGTCTATGACATTACAGGACTTGAGTAACACTGAGACCCGCCCATCCCGTCCTCTGCGTCTGTGACCGTCTGTGACGGCATGGATGAGCGGAAATGGTGACCAAACACGGCAGCGGCTCCAGAAATAAACAGCAAGATGAACTGGATCTGTTTCACTAATTATCTAACTATGCTAATTTCATTCAAAAATCATGTCAAACATCAGATTTATACCAGAAAAATATAGAATTTATAAATAGATGTAAACCAGACCTGAAGTCAGTCTGTAACATACTTTATAGATAGTTGAAAAATGATGAATTCAGCTAGTAATAAAGTATTATTATTATTTCTTATTACTGTCCTAAAAAAATAATTATTATCATTATTTACCTGTCAACATGTCAAAATGTTCTCTGTATACCTGTTATAGGATGAATCTTGTCTCTATAAGCTAACCATCTTCTCAATAGGTCAGGTTCCTATAACAGAAACCTAAAAATACTTAGAATACTATTTGACACTCTGTAGATCTAAATAATAATCAGAGACATTTATAATATTATTTTACACTTTGTAGGTCTAAATATTAATCAGAGCACAAAGTAATATTTAATAGTTTGTTTTATTATAGCATCATTCAGCAGAGCTACACTCTGTATATATGCTCCACAAGCTAATATCTGCTAACCAGTTCAAAAAATAACAGTGATTATTTTAAACTGATATATTATTAGCTTCAGTTCTGCTTAGATCACACTGAGCTAAATAAGATCAAATCTGCTTATTGTGTTGAAATGAGACATTTTCCTGTTTATCTTCTGTTAATAAATCCATAACACAAACAGCTTTTCTGACATTATATAAAACATTATAAACTGTAAAATATTATTAATAATAGGATTATATTATTATTATTATTATTATTATTATTAATATTATTATTATTATTATTATTATTATTCACAAAATAATGATTTAATCCATTTATAATTTTTGATCATAGATTTCATTGTCATCCAAAATATTGTGAAATACCTGATTTTGTTTAACCTGTTGCCCTCATATCACCCTTACTTTTGTGTGAAAATCACTGTACTATTCTATCTTGTGCTTTTTTATTAACCATACCAACTTGTTTTTATACTTTGATTATTTTATTTACATTTTATTTCATTATTAATAAGTAGAGCGACTCCACCGCCCCTTTTATTGCTACTGTTCATGTGATATATTTCATACCCTTCAATGTGAACATTATTTATGTTTTCATCGAGCCACTTCTCTAAAAGTGCTACTATAGAAAAAGTTTTAAATAGTCTGTTATTTTAGATAAATTTGCATTTATACTTCTACTATTAAAGTTAAAAATAGAGAGACCTCCATCTGTCATAATAATAGAAATAAATTCTGCTTCACTATAATATTCAAAGTCTTTAGTTGCAGGAAAGAATTTTGAATATATCATCTGCATTTTATATTTTAGTCTATGAGTCGTTATATGTATTAATATTTTAGTGTATGTATCCATTTATCCATATATTTTATTAATTCCTTTTGTACCTTTTGTTCGAATTATTTAATTTTGTCATTTGTCCCCTCTTTTACTCATCTAAATCTTTTTTTAAGCCACTTCAGTAGAATCTCATCTAAACTCATC
The DNA here is from genome assembly GCA_032275365.1 of Anablepsoides cearensis. NCBI lineage: Eukaryota > Metazoa > Chordata > Actinopteri > Cyprinodontiformes > Rivulidae > Anablepsoides > Anablepsoides cearensis. The sequence continues at coordinate 8,651 of JAUBOC010117446.1, read as the reverse complement.
TAAATCCTTAAGTTCTTTTATTATTTTAGCCTGAGACCCTTCCTTTGCTTTGATGCAAATGTTTCCGGCCTGGGGCCCTTTCTGCATAGAGCTTACATGTTCTCTCCGTGCATGCGTGGGTTTTCACTCCGGCTTCCTCCCACAAACCAAAAAACATGGCTGTTAGATTAATTGGTAACTCTAAATTGTCCCTAGGTGTTAGTGAAAGTTTGCCGGTCTCGTTTGTTTATATAATGGCTGGATGGATGGGTTTCCGTTCTGTGTGATGTGCAATGTTTGAGTTTAAAGAGACAGTCTCAAAACTAGTTGATCTGACACACGCCTCAGAAAAGGGGTGAACGAGGGTCTTGTTGAGTTACAATAAGGAGAAATTGTCACGGTCTCTGTGTGTGTGTTTTATTTTGGTTACACCTCTTGTTTTCTGTCCTGTCTTTCTCTGTTTACCCCCTCCTGCCTGTCTTTGCGCTGGAGTGATGGTCTTCTCCTGGGCCTCGTTTCAGAAAGCAGGCTTAACAAACCCTGGGTTAATGCAGATACTCTGAACCAACAATTACCCCTGTAATACTCTGTGATACTCAGGATTTTCAGTTTCAGAACAGGTGAGATCCACTGGGTAACTTGATTCTGAGTCAAGTTAGCCCTGAGTTAAATTGGAGCACAAAGCCTTCATCAATAGAAGTCAGATAACACGATTCCCCATGGCAATGAGAGAAAAATAAGAAGACTGGAAGTCCATTTCTCACGCTGGAACTAAAAACATTAATGACGGCATATGGAAAATACCAACATGTATTTAAAAAAATAAATAAACTGTTGCTGCTGAAAGAGAGTTAGTGTGGCAGAGAACTGCTGATCAAGTCAATGATTATGATTTACATGAATCTAAATTTTTATTCTTTAGATTTCTTTTTACATTTATCCTTTAGTCATGTGGATAAAAGTGTGTGTGTGTGTGCAATGTGTGTGTGTAACTGAACCCAGCTGGTGTTAAACGGACATGGCAGCAAATAAAGATTAAATATAAAAACAGCAAAATTGGGAAAGGTCAGGTCTAAGCTCTTATGTTCAACCATAACCAAATAAGTTACATAATTCACTGTTTCAACACACACAATTATTGTGCCCCCCCCCCACACACACACACAAAATAATGCCAATATGTAATATATGTTTACTTTTCATTGTGAATCAGAATGATTGTTAGTTTTCCACATACAGAGCTGTGATAGACAATCAGCTGAAGAGGCAACATTCTTCTGGAATTTATTTTTTCAGAAGTTTATTTCAATTTAAAAAAAGTGATTAAATTATATATACAATAATTAAAATATGTACTTCTTTAAGAATTTAAACCTTTGATCATAACTTCATTAGAGCTCTGGGGTTGAATGTTTCTGTGATGGGGTGGTCAAAAGAAAACTCTTAAAATCTTCAAGAGCAAATACCGTTACCTAAATAAAAAAAAAAAAACTTTTGTGAATCAACTCACAATATGTGAGACCCTTATTTGAAACAATACCCTGAGTAAGAAAAACTTATAACCCCCCCCCCCCAAAAAAAAAAAAAACTTATAAAAAGTTGAACTCAGCAATGTGCTTGTTTTATTATTTTTTTACAAACAGTTCTTGAATGAATAAAGATATAAAAATAATATATTATTAGCACTTATGAAATATACAAACAAGTTTAAACATTTGCCAAGCTAATTAATGCTCATATTTGTCTTCATTAGTTCTTTATTGTTCCAGCTTTTACAGTGGATTAGAGCAGGAATTACAATAGCTACACATATATTTCACATACCTCTCTGTGTGTAGTCAGTTATAGTTTTAACCTCTTCAATAATCCAAATAAAATCAATATTTTTTACAACATAGCTACATTTCAGCTAAAAATAAAAAACAACAGATCCCAAAACAAAAGCATAAAACATTTTAAGGCGAGTAAAAACAAACAATAAAGATGATAAAACATCACATAAACCCTGAGGTGTAATCATTGATATATACTGGATTGGACATTAAGTGGTTTGAAATGTGCAGAGGTGCCATCATTGTTTGTGGATTAATACAGACTATATGAACATATATGTGTGCAGAGCCAAACAAAATGAAAATAAACACACCAGGGACTGAATATTTCACTGTAAACTGTAGCACAAATCACAGGCAATGTCCAATCTAGTAATATTGTATATGTCAATGAGTGTCACACTCATTAGCTTCATTTTGGTAGGAAAAAAACCTCTATTTCCCTCCTACTTATTATAAATGAATTTTAACCCCTTCAGAAGCAGAATAATATTAACAAAAACACCCTTGTTAGACAGGAGGATCAAAAATAGCAGGATATATACAGCAAAGGTAGTTTTTTTCATTTGTATCGTCACTTTAAAACTGTAGTGAGTATCTTACAGGTCGTGTGTCAAAAAAACAAGTCTGATAAACTCAAAAAACTGAACGGTATCTCTCTTCAGAATATAGTAATAGTAATAGTTGTAGTAATAGTGCTGTGCCCTCTAAACCCAACTGTGTGTATGTGAGGGACCCTTTGACAAACTTAATTTAAAGCGATAACTCACACAAACAGTGGTTTCACGGGGGAGGGCGTTAACAAATTCTGATTAACAATTTAAAACACTGAAAGCTGTGTGTGCATGTGTGTGTATGTCCTCCAACAGTGATTACATATCCTTCTATCCTCACCCGCTCTACTTTCCATCTTTGTATTTGCATCTGTTTTTACCATGAACTTTGTAACCTGTGTGTCTTTCCATAGACACTACAATAGATGCCGGTTTTCCTGAGCTGGGTTCTTCTAGAGCAGGGATCATCAATTCCGGTCCTCGAGGTCTGCAGCCCTCCATGTTTTACTTTTTTCCCTTCTCTAACACCTGATTCAGTCAGTGAATTACCTCTTCCAAGTTCTGCAGAAGCCTGATAATTATCTATTCATTCAAATCAGGTGTGGAGCAGAGAAACAAACGTTAAAAAATAGATGTTTCTTCTTTCCACCGTGGCCTCCGTAGTGCTCAGAATGTCAGAATGTTGGGGTGGCATACGCTACAAAGTCAAGATTGGACACAAATCTACTGCATCATTTAAACATCTTGTGTCTCGTGTAAACAGGGCCTAGATCAGTGGTGTCCAGTTCTGGGTCCTTGACTGTTTTGCATGTTTTTGGTGTTTGTCTCCTCTGGTACATCTTAACTTGAGGATATGTAAAAAAGGTGATTCAAGCAATGAACCAGGTGTGTTGGAGCAGGAAAACAACTAAAACCTGCAGGGCAGTGGTCCTCAAGGACCAAGAGTAAACATCCCTGTCCTAGATAGGCAACTTTTGCTAAATGGTATTTCATAATGTACTAGATTTGAATTGATTGCTTCATGCTGTATTTAGGCATGTATGATGCAGTTTGAATGTGCAACTGACTAATGTTGTAGTCAAAACCACCTAACCTGAGACCAAGTCAAGACCAAGACCACAGTGTCTCGAGACCAAGACTTTTAGAGCCTGGACCAAGTTGAGACCAAGACCACAATGTCTCGAGACCGAGACAAGACCAAGACCAGAAAAAAACAAAACTAGTGTCCTAAAAGATGGTGTGTTCTAAAAGTTTAGAAAAGTTTCTGCGCTGCTAGATAACCATAAACCCCTCTATCAAACTCCAATGGACGGCTCTGGTTTTGGATTTGAATCAATATGTTTTAAATTCAATGAAAGCAAAGATGTTAACAAATAAATTGGACAATAATCTGGTTATTTAGTGACATTTCCACAGTTCTTGAAACAAAATTCTGACCAAGACCGGTCTCAAGTACTACAACACTACATCTGACAATGCCTTTTTATTATTTCTGTGGTAAAAAAAAAGTTTTCCTCCTCTGACTCTGGTGTGAAAAAAACAAAACAACAACTACTGTTGGTGTTTATATTAAATGTTTTCTACATTTGGAGGCCAAAGGGAAAATTATATAAAGGATTTATTCTCCATAACACAATATTTCAGTTATATATGAGGAAATATTGAAATTTGTTGTGGTAGTACATTAGCAAAAAAATCTGTCATAATTTACACCCCTCAAATTCATGGATGATTTTTGGAGTTACATTTTTCACATACGCACATAAACAAGATAATTAGATTGAATCTGGATCTATTTGGAATTATTTTTTTGTCCTATACAGTATAGTGCCCTGGGATGGTTTTTGTTGTGAACTGGTGCTGCTGTCTATATGTAATTATTAAAAACACCAACAGTGTTACAATGCCCTCACTGTAGGGAAAAATCTGGATGTTGTTGTTGCGGAAGCTTCAGTCGAGCAAGATTATAATCTCTAAACTGTGACCGCAACCTAAAAAATTACACAACATTGAAGCTGTAGCCGAAAAGTTCAGTTGTATGTGAAATCCTTTTTACTCTACTTCCCACCACTTGGTCTGTGAAGGCTGTTAAATAATGTTCTGACTTTAAAATAGTGATGACTAAAAGTGACTAACAGTCTCTGCCTTGTTTTCTGTACAGCCAAGCTGACGGTTAGGTCACATACTGTCACACCCTAACAAGTTAATAATTACCAGAGTTTATATTTTGTTACTGTACTTAAGTAGAATTTTTTAATATCTGTACTTGGGTAATTATTTTTCAGTTTTTTACTTCTACTCCTTACATTTTCACACAATTATCTGCACTTTCTACTACTTACATTTTTAAAAATGGTAAGAAGTATAAAGTTGTTACTCATATTTTATTTTGGCTTGTTATGATAAAAAAAACTGTGTCTCCAGGAAAGAGTGAATTTAACTGTGGCTGGATGAAAGGTGTAAATATATACTATTCTGACACCCTATTGGTTTGTACAGTCCACCACAGGACATAGCAGACTATGATGAATGTGGCAGGGAAATATGTGGCTGAAACAAATAGTCTAGTACATTCCAACTTTTTCAACATTTTCATATAACATAGTCATTATGGCCTTTCGAAAAATGCTATTTTTGGGATATCACCTCCCAATGAATGTCATTTTGGAAGATCTAACTACTCACTTTTATTCAATACTTTTACCTAGAATACTTAAATACATTTTATATCAGAAATTTACTTTTGATACTTGAGTAACATAAATGTCATATACTTGAAGACTTTTACTCAAGTAATATTCTTAGAGGAGACTTTAACTTTTACCAATGGAATATTATAGTAAGATACTTGTACTTTTACTCAAGTATCACTTTGAGGCACTGTATACAACGCTAAGAATTACCAGAAAATATATATTTAAAATATCTGAGCCTTTAAATGTAATTAAGGTGCATTTTAAAAGCTTCAATAGATGGGGGTGGTGTGTGTGTGTGTGTGTGTGTGCACTTTAAACATCAGCACAAGGCCTTTTCCATACTTCATCTTCAATTCTTTGATCACAACATCTCCACTCTCTTCAGCGCCTGGTCCACGTTAGGTATCAGTTTTTCATGGAAGGCCCACAGTCGTTTGTCCTCATGCAGGAGCTCCAGTGGTATGGTCCCACCCGAGCAAACGTGAATGATCCGGCAGACCTGCGGAGGAACTTTGTACTGTTCTCCGAAATACTTAATCACTTCATGCACTGAAGTCTGCTCCACCATCCTGCGATGCAAGAACACAGAAGGAGGTTGAAATAAAATCTGCTTTTAGATTTTAGGGTGTAGTTTAAATTACATAAAAATAATATTTAAATAAGGGCCCATTGTGAGTTTGTAAAATCTAAGTAGAAACCTGGTATATTTTATAATTTGGCTTTAGTTATCAAAGTTCAGTGTAATTATAAAGGTTTCCCTCTTTAATAACTTAAAGGGACTTTGATTACTTGCACATGTTGCAATGTGCAACATGTGCAAGTAATGTGTAATGTGTAATGTATAATGTGTAATGTACTATTTCTCTATTCTACTAAAGATTATTTGTGACATACAAAAACATCTTCTTATTCCAAAGATTGTCTAAGTTCATACATTTTCATGTAAGCACATCATCATTTTGTTACGGACGCAATGCACTTTGGGGATGACGATGGTGCATTACAGTTAAGGCTAAAAAGGTTTAATGTGTGGCAATAAAGTTATTAATTTCTACGTTCTGCACAATATGACAGCGTTTGGGGGGAGGCTGGAGCCAAAAATGCAGACAGGCTTGAGGAGTCAAAATAAAAGGCATGTTATTTGAACAAAAGCTAGTGGGGCAGCAAAAAAACAAAACAAAAAAAACTAACTAACAGGGAACAGGAGAGCACAGGAGGAAGCCATGGTGACTCCAAACAATGAACGGACGAGGAAGTGGAGAAAGGGAACTAATAGCAGCAGGTTTGAGTGGAGAGTACAGACAGGTGTGAGAATGAATCACGAGAAGGCAGAGCTGAACTGAGGAAAAGATGGTAATGAGAACATAGAACACCAGAGAAAGACAGAGGGAAGGACAACAGATCCTCACACAATATAGTGGTTGAAACCATTAAATGTTATGTTTAGTAAATTAACTCTGGAGCTATTATGAAAGCTAAAAGGCTAAAGCAGAGGTGGTCAGTAGTGTTTGAAAGATGAAGAGCAGAAAGAGCAAGGGTAGCGCGGAGAAGTTTAGAGAGGAAAGCTCTGGAAACAGATGTAGCTAAACATTTTCTTTAAAACAAGCCTGCCGTTTGAAGACACTGAAATGAGTAAGGCTAACAAATGTTCAAGTTAAATAATTATCAAGTCAATGAGTTGTGTGGCATATAAGATAACATTGCACAATTTAAACGATGCAATGCCACATAACTGAGAAACTGTAAGTGTAATCATTTACCCAAAATGCTTTGTGGCGTAAATAACATGGCGACATTCATGTGACAGTATTTTTCATAAAAAAAACTAAACAGCCCACCTTATTTTTACAGTCTCGTTTGTATAGTAAAGAATTAAATGTTTATGTTACCTTGGTTGAATTACCATCTTGTATGGATGGTATTCTTCCCTGTTAGGCTCTTCCCTCCAAGTGTGCTCCAGAATATTAACCCCCGGCACCCTGCTCCACTGAGGCAGGTGAAACCTCCCACTTGGCTCAAAGCGCATCTTGGAAAAACTGTGGCTTTCAATGCGGAACACACCAACCTACGGTAAATAAAAAAAGAAATAAGAAAAAGTAATAAGAAATGAAATGTAAACTACAATACTTGTCCCTTGTCTGCCTCCTACGTTTGGATGTTGCTGTTGCAGTGTGTTCATCAGAGACATCAGGTCGCTGTGTTGATACGGCATGACGATCTGATCGATGTCGTGCAAAAGGACATAACGAGAATTCTCCATGGCTCTGTAAATGCACTCGTTAAGCTTGGTGTTCTGCCCATAGTAGTGTATATCCCCTCCATGTTGGGAGAACAGCCAGCCGTGGGATGGATTCATGTGCTTTTCGATGGGCCAAAGAACCATTTCCACAAATCCTTCTTGGGCGTAGCTCTGCAGGAGACGGTCGAGATCTGGACCACAGCTGTTGTTGTAGACCACCACTCTGTTTATTCCAAGCAACCTTAGACAAAATGATGCAATCATTACAAAAACAGAATCCTCTTCGTTGCTAAACCTATTAGAACAATTATTTTCTTCTTTTTATCATTTATTGGGCAAGATATTTCTGCATTTTATTTTAAAATAATAAACTATAATAAAAGCAGTCACAGTCTTTTCCCCCAATTCACTCTTAAAAACCCAAACCAGACCAATTCAGACCATTTTTATTTTAACATGGATTGCTACTGTGACCAAAAAGCTTGATTGCACACCACTGTGTAAATGCCATGTACTATTTATATTTCTACAAAAAGAGTCACAAACAGAAACTCACAGAAAAGTAGAAGGGGGTTTCTGCATTTCTTGTTGCATTGACAACAAGTGTTTGTTGTTGTGTGAGAGAAGTTTGTCCAAGACATGATTGGTCTGTTTGACTTTTGTGGGACTAGTTTGTTAAAAATGTGAGTGGTCGGCATGACTATTTTGTCTGTTATATTTATAAATAGAAATATTAATTTTAGTCATAACTTGAGAAAGGAAGGTGCTAACTATACAAAATTTGAACGCAGTACATATTGAGGGATGTGTAACAATTTGGCTTGGTCAAAACAGCCCTAACTAGCCTGTGAAAAGATTACTGTCTTTAAATATGGATAACATTAGTCCCACCAAATTTGAACTCAATAAATCATGTTTACGTGTTTATTTGAAACATTGTTCATGTGTTTCACACATACAAATATTTTGGGTTCTTGATTGATGACTCCCTCAGTTTTAAGCCCCACGTCCAAAATCTTGTGAAGAAACTTAAACTGGGCTTCTTTTTTCGAATAAAATAAACTTTTCTTTTACAGTTAAAAAGCGTCTTGTCACAGCACCGTTTTTATCCACTTTAGATTATGGAGACTTGTTGTATATGAATGCCTCTATCACGGTCTGTGTCTGTGTGGGTGTTTTATTTTGGTTACTCTTCTGGTTATCTGTTCTGTAATCCTGTTTTCCTGTTCCAGCCTGTCTTTGCTCCAGCCCCGCCCACTCTCACCTGCTCCTCATGTTTCTCTCCCAGGTGTTTCTTGTTTCTACTCATTAGTTCTCCTTTATATTCTGTTCTGTGTCCTTAGTCTGTGTC
>JAUBOC010117314.1:0-11402 GCA_032275365.1 Anablepsoides cearensis | reverse complement strand
CACACACACACACACACACACACACACACACACACACACACACACACACACACACACACACACACACACACTGTTATAACAGCTTATCAACAGTGATATTTATTTCTATGGGTTTTGGTGAACATTTTAGCAAACAAGCTAACTGGACTGAGAGTGGTTGCCTAGCAACAGCGTCAGTTGTAGCGAGAGCCGAAAGAAGTCAAACTGTTTTTATCTTCAGTAGCTGATCTGTAACTGTGGACAGGAGGGACATGTTAAACCAAGGTTAAAGATGTGGAGACAACAAGTCAGAGAGCTACTGGAGGCTAAAGTGGAAGAAATATTGGAAGTTTTTGAAAGAACAACCACCAGATACGAGGAGGAACTGAGTTTTGGTGAAACCAACCTACAGAACAGCCTTCAACAACTGACTATATTAGGTTTGTATTTCTTTACATTTTGTTCACTCAAGTGTGTTTTTGATACACTAGTTTAGTGTAGCTAGTTTTCTGTTAGCTAACACAGTTAGCTTCATTAAAACTTGTGAAACAAGTATCGTCTCTGTTTAGCTTTAGCTTGCTAACCGAGGAAACAAACTTAGGAGGTTACATTTACTTTTTGATAAAAATGTAAACATTTTAAATGTCTTAAATTTAAAAATACAAAGAAACAACTTACAACCTAATTTGCCACCCAAAGTTATAAAGGATTTCAGCATTGGAGCTACTAACTCCTAACTTGTATGAAATGTATTACCTTACAACATTCAGGCACATTTTGTTAAAAGAGACAGTTGTTATTATCTTAATGTTTGTGAAACCATATTTCCGTATTTGCTTGAAAGAAAGATGTACTTTAATCCAGGGTATAGGATTATGGAATGGTCTGGAGGATGATCTTAAAAATGCCAGATCTATGTATACATTTAAGAGACAGATAAAAGCTAGTTTTCTGAAAGTATATGGTAAAGTAAAATGTGAAGCTATATAATTTGCTGTTTGAATTGATGTCTTTTATTTTATTTTGTATTGTTTTGTAATTATGTTTTGTTTGAATATATTCTGCGGATAAAAGAAGCAGACATTATAAGATTTATTCTTGTTCTGCTACCTTTCATTTTATTTATTTCGATTTTTTGATTTGTGTATTTTCTTTGTTTTATTTTAATTCTTTAATGAAATGAATACATTTTTGAAATAAATAAATTTTTAAAATAAAATAAACTTGAACTCCTAACAATTTAACACAATGTTTAAAGAAATAATTCAAATATTTATAATCTGATAAAGAATGTATTAGTAATGAGTTGGATAATTAAATGAAATAAAAACTTGACCACATAAACTCACCTTGAATAAATCCATTCAGAAACATAACATAGCAGACAGAATTTTAAAGGTTCTGGATTTAATGAAATGGTTTAAAGTGATGACTGAAACTTCAAGCAGCTCATTCAGAAACTTTGCAGCCATCACAGTAAAAGCTTTGCCACCTCTGGTTTTCAAAGTTTCAGGCACAGATCAGATTCCCCCACCTGATTCCTCTCAGAGACCATGGAGGTTGTTCTTATAGGAGGAGCTCAGATAGCTGGAAGAAAGTTTGTTCAAAGTTTTCAGTCATCAGGAAAAATTTAAAATCCTTTAATTTAGTTTTTAGTTTTAGCCTCAGGTTTTCTGGCATCAAGCATTAGATGTTTTGACAGTGAAGCGGTGAACTTGATAAAAACACAAGTGATGAGAAGATAAATTAACAACTGTTCCCACTGTTCATGTTTTCAGTGGTTCCTGCAGATGTTCAACAGCTGGTGTTGATTCCAGAAGAGGCTACTGAAGAACGGAGGCCTGGTGTGGACCAGCATAATCCACAGCCCCTCCACATAAAGGAGGAGGAGGAGGAGGAACCCTGCACCAGTCTGAAGGAAGAGCAGCTCAGTGTGAAAGAGGAGACTGATGACACCAGGTCTACCTCCACTGCAGTTCATTTGAAGAGTGATGATGAAGAAGAGAAACCTCTGCTCTCACAGCTTCATCAAATCCAAATGGAAGGCAGAGATCCTTCAATCAGCAGCTCAGCTGTCCAGTTGGAAACATCCACTGGTGGAGAGGACTGTGGAGCAGCAGCAACTAGAAGGAACCAAGATCTGAATCCTTATGAAGAGGATTTAGACTCTTCAGAGACTGAAGTTAGTGATGATGATCAAAGTAAACTGTTGTCTCAGCTTCATCAACAACAAGCGGAAGACAGAGATCCTCCAACCTGCAGCTCAGATGACTGGATGGAACCAGTGACTGATGGAGAGGATGATGAAGGACCAGAAACTACCATGACCTCACATCTGAATACAGATGAAGACACTTCCAACTCTTCAAAGACTGAGGTCAATGATGATGATGATGAGAACGATCCTGACTTTCAGCTAAAACTTAAATCAGATTCTGGGTCAAACACTGAAAACAGCTTCAAAGGCTGGAAGGAGCGCAGGCTTCCTAAGTCAAAAGCAAACAGCATCAACAAATCTTTGAGCTGCTCTGAGTCTAGTAAGAGACACATGAAAAGTAAGTCAAAAAAGAAGTCTTCCAGTTGTTTGGTTACCAAGAAATGTTTAAAAGTGGGGAAAAAAGTACCGTCCCTCGGTGAAGTCCAGACAACACAGAAATCATTTAGATGTGACGACTGTGGCAAAAGATTTATCAGAAAAGCAAATCTAAACAGACATACAAGAATCCACACAGGAGTGAAACAGTTTGGTTGTGAACTTTGTGGACATAGATTTAGCCATAAATCATACCTAAACAGACACATGAGGATACACACAGGACAGAAACCATTTACTTGTGATGTTTGTGAACAAAGATTTAGCGATAAATCCAACTTAAAGAAACACATGAGGATCCACACAGGACAGAAACCATTTGCTTGTGATGTTTGTGAACAAAGATTTAGCCAAAACGCACACCTAAACACACACATGAGGATCCACACAGGAGAGAAACCATTTGCTTGTGATGTTTGTGAACAAAGATTTAGCCAAAACGCACACCTAAACACACACATGAGGATCCACACAGGAGAGAAACCATTTGCTTGTGATGTTTGTGAACAAAGATTTAGCATTAAATCAAACTTAAAGAGACACATGAGGATCCACACAGGACAGAAACCATTTACTTGTGATGTTTGTGAACAAAGATTTAGCTAAAACTCACACATGAAGAAACAAAGCAGTGGTTTCCAATGACTCCTAGAGCACAGATCAGAAGTCAAACAGAAGCAATAGTTCAGATGTGAACATTAAGAAATGTCCTGAAGACACATGAGAGTTCACACACACAAACTTAAAGGTCTCAGTGGTTGTTGGTAACAATATGAGTACTGCAGAAGTATGTTATCAATAACAACAGTAATTTTACTTACATTAATATACAGCTTTAGGATTTTTCAAATAGGTTTTGTTCCTGAACACATTTGTCAAAATTCACTAAAGACCTCTAGTTTTACAGGTCTTGGTTTTATCTGAATGAACACAAACAATGTTGTCACAAAATATTTAAAGTTGCAAAGATAAATAACATTCACCTTCATTTTGTTTTGATATTTGAATCATTTTCTAAATAAAAAAATTGAAGGTTTTAGTTTTGTTGACAATGTACACAGAATGTACTTTAGTTCTTTTTGTTCTGATTCAAATGTACTTTTTCGTGTAAGACAGAATCCACCTGTAAGGTTTTATTTTGACATCAGTTTTTGTAGAAATTGACTTGGTCAGAACAAAGATGATTCAGCACACATAAACATGCTTTGTTGTACTAATGTTTTTGAATTTGTTGCTCTGAGAGCCTGTATTTTATGTTAGAGAATCAGCTTTCAAAATGTTTCTGTATTCCTGTTGATCTGGTTTGAAAAAATTGTTTTAATTCAAAGCAAATAAAACCTTGAAGGAATCTTGTATAGTTTCTTATTTTTTGTTGTGCTTTGACACACGAGTCACTTCATTTAGCCTCGTAAACTTACCAAGATATCAAACTTTGACAACAGCTCATTTCTATGTAATACTTATTAAATATATTTATTATACATATATATGTATTGCAGCATATTTGAATTCAGTAGTTTAGCAGCTTGGTGATGAAACGGTGAGTCCTGTCCTTTTGGAAGACCAGTTTGTAACTCTAAATGAATCATTTTAATTGTGTCCTTGTAAAAACTGGTGATCTGTTTTGGCTGCACCTTACCCGGCCTTCACCCACTGTCAGTTTTAACCAGCTGTAAGATGAAGTACTTACTGTATATCACATCAGAAATGAAGAAGGAGTTATCACAACTGGCATCAATCACAAATAAAGTATTTGGGTCTTTTATTAACAACAAATCTTGCTCAGCTTTATGAAGTTAATTACAAAATGAAGACCTGGATAGGTGGAACCTGCTTCCCCTTGACCTTGGCAGCAGAATCCGAACAATAAAGATAAATGTTCTCCCAAGACTGCTGTATGTTTTCGCAGCACTCCCAGTAGAGGTTCCAGCAAAACAATTTAGAGAGTGGGATAAACATCTGTCAAGATTCATATGGAGTAATAAATGACCAAGAGTAAAAAACTCAACCCTCCAGCTGCTGAGGAAACAGGGAGGGTTGGGCTTGCCTTGCTTGGAGGCTTAATACTGGTCTAAGATATGGGAAAGACAAGGAATCATCTCATTCTGTAAAAAATGGAGAGTTATTAAATTTTGAAGATGTGTGCCAAACTTATGAGGTGGGCAGAGATGATTTTTACCGTTATTTACAGGTTCGAAGCTTCTTTAGGAAGGAAATCATGACCATTAATTTAGATGCAATTCCAGAAATGATGCAAATATTTATGGATGCATATTCTGCCAAAAATATAAAAGGTATCATTTGCAAACTCTATAGAAATTTTATAGCTATGAATAAGAGCTCTACAGATTACATCAAACGGAGATTGGAGAAAGAAACAAACATAATTTCACAGGAAGTTTGCAACAAATGTGGAAGAATACTCTTTCCACTACAAATGCTTTAATATGGGGAGATTTTGCTTGGAAGAATTTAATCAGATTTTTTCTTACCCCAAAACAGAAATCTAGATTAGGTGACTCACAACCCACTTGCTGGATGGAGTGTGAAGCAGGATAAGCGGACATGCTTTTATATCCTTTGGGCCTGTCTAAAGGTGAAGACCTTCTGGAAGGATGTTAAGCAAGTAATATATATAGAAGGCTTTTTGTAACTCTCTCGGTGCCACTGTGAGCCTCTCTTCAGTATAGCATCCTCAGTCCAATGGACAAACAGAACACTGCAACCAGGAGCTGGAGGCAGCCCTTTGCTGCATAACTCACAAAAACCCTCTTCCAACTAGTCGTCTGTACAATCTTTCAGTACCGGAGAGAGAATCTATGAAAAGCTACATTGAGGAGTCTCTCGCATCAGGTATCATACGCCCTTCCACCTCACCATTAGGGGCAGGATTTTTCTTTGTTGATAAGAAGGATAAAAGCTTACGACCTTGCATTGATTTTTGGGGCCTTAACAAAATAACTGTAAAAAACAAATATCCCCTACCTCTCATTGACTCGGTTCACCAGCAGCTCCAATCAACCACCATCTTTTCTAAGTTAGATCTACGCAACGCTTACCATTTGGTAAGAATTAGAGATGGTGATAAGTGGAAGACTGCTTTTAAGACCCCTTTGGGTCACTTCGAATATTTAGTCATGCCTTTTGGGCTCACTAAGCACCCACAGTTTTCCAGTTACTCAATAATAATGTTCTAAGGTATTTTTTGAACATTTTGGTTTTCGTATACCTCGACAACATTCTCATTTATTCAAAGGATCCAAGTCAACATGTCCACTATGTCCAAGCAGTTTCACATAGATTCCTTGAGAATTAGCTTTTCGTTAAAGCCGAAAAGTGTGAACTCCATGTAGAATCTGTCTCTTTTCTCAGTTTTATTTTTGGTAAAGTCTATTTTCAAACAGATCCCCAGAAGGTAAAAGCAGTGGCAGAGTGGCCGGTTCCAACAATCGCAAACAACTTCAGTGATTTCTGGGGTTCGCCAACTTCTACTGTCGCTTCATCCAGGACTACAGTCGGGTGGCGGCACCACTCACCCAGCTGACCTCCACTCTCAAGACCTTCAAGTGGAACCCCCAAACTGACACAGCTTTCGGTGAGTTAAAGAGAAGATTTATCACTGCACCCATTTTACATCATCCCATCCCCTCAGAACAGTTCATTGTTGAAGTGGATGCCACCGACACCGGGGTCAGGCAGTCCCAGCATCCTCGTTCCGACAATAAGACTCACTCCTGCACCTACTTCTCTTGTCGCCTCACCCCCTCTGAACACGACTATGATGTTGGCAATCGAGAGTTGTTGGCAATAAAGCTCGCCTTGGAGGAGTGGCGGAGGAGTGACGACATTGGCTGGAAGGAACCAAGGTACCACTTATCATTTGGACTGCCAAGAGGTTAAATCCTCGCCAAGCATGGTGGTCCTTGTTTTTTTACATGTTTCAATTTCACAATCAGTTATAGACCTGGATCAAGAAATGTCAAACCTGATGCGGTCTCTCGACAGTTTTCTACAGATGACCAACCTCCCAAAGAAGACATCCTTCCATCCACCTGTTTTGTGGGGGCCCTCACTTGGCCCATCCAGCAGCTGATCCAGGAGGCACAAGATACTGAGCCAGACCCTGGTGGAGGCCCTCCAGATCGTGTGTTTGTTCCTTCTGCAGCCAAGGGCAAGGTATTGGATTGGCTCCACACTAGCCAATTTTCTTGTCATCCAGGTTCAAACCGTATCACCTTGGCTCCAAGATATTTCTGGTGGCCCACGCTCATTAAGGACGTCAAGGAATATGTGGCTGCCTGTTCCATCTGTACCAGAAATAAATCCGGAAATAAGTCTCCTGCTGGACTCCTGTAACCCTCGCCCATCCTGAGACGCCCTTGGTCACATATATCCTTGGACTTCATTACTGGTTTACGCCCATCGCAAGGTAACACCGTCATACTTAACATATAAGACCATTTTTCTAAGATGTCTCATTTCATGGCCCTGCCCAAATTACCTACTGCTTTTGAAATGGCTAAACTCCTCTTTGATCATGTTTTTCGTATCAATGGCATCCCTCTGGATGTGGTCTCAGATCGTGGACCACAATTTGTGTCACTTATGGAAGGCTTTTTGTAACTCTCTCAGTGCCACTGTGAGCCTCTCTTTAGTATAGCATCCTCAGTCCAATGGACAAACAGAACACTGCAACCAGGAGCTGAAGGCAGCCATTTGCTGCATAACTCACAAAAACTCTTCTGCTTGGTCCCAACAACTCTGCTCGGTAGAGTATGCGCACAACACGCACACTTCATCGTCGACTGGTCTGTCACCTTTCGAGGCCTCCCTTGGATACAGTCCACCTCTTTTTCCTGGTGTTGAGTCTGAATGCTCACTGCCCTCTGTACATCACCATCTTCGCATATGCAGGAGAATCTGGCAACATACCAAGCAGGCACTCCAAAGGACCGCCGAGCAGAACAAAAAGATGGCAGACCAAGATCGCTCTGAAGCACCTGACTACCTGTGGGTCAAAAAGTCTGGCTCTCTACAGAAGACATCAAGCTAAAGGAGACCAACAGAAAATTGGTGCCACGGTTTATTGGACCATTCACCATTGAATACATAATAAACCCACCTGCGGTATGTCTAACCTTACAAAGTTCATTGCACGTTCACCCCACGTTTCACGTCTCCCAGGTCAAGCCTGTTGCAGAAAGTCCTCTGTGCACACCCTCCAACCTCCCTCCGCCCACCCAGATTGTGGACAACCAACCTGTCTATACGGTCAACCATATCCTGGCGACAGGGACATGACTTCCAATATCGGGTCGACTGGGAGGGTTATGGACCCAAGGAGCAATCCTAGATCCCTCGCTCCTTCATTCTGGACCCCTCTCATCTCTGATTTTTACAGAGACCACCCAGAGAAGTGAACCAGATGACCTGGAGGCGATTCTTAAGAGGAGGGTACTGTGAAGAATCGGCTTGTTAACACTCTCCAGTTCCTGATTGGTTTCTGCTCTGATCATCTACACCTGTGAGGGATTTCCTGATGAGCTGACTGGCTTTATAAGACGACTCCACTGTTTGGTCCACGCTGATGCATCTTACCTTTATGGTAGTGTTTAAGCCAATTCAAAGTTACGACCAAAGTATTGCTTACTTACCTTTTGTTTTTTGCCCAAGGTGGATTCCTGCATTACCTGAATCCTCACAGTCTGCCAACCAGCCATTCAGTGAAACCCTCTTACCTGGAACACAATTAAGGAACCAATTATCACCACAGAACTAAGGATTTCTTACCAACCGGTTTGCCACTCTGCCTGAAGTATTATTACCTTTGTGAATCCCTCATCCATCCATTCTGCTCACCTCCTGGAGTACCTGTAAGACAAGAATGTTTAATTATTACTTTTGATGTCTCAAAGAGCTTCAACCCGTAATTCATACTCACCTCTCTATCTCCCTCCTCTTCGCATCCAGATGTCCAAAGTCCCTCACCTGTAAATAAAATCACTTCCCTTTTTTCATTGTTGTCCCGTTTGGTTTCTCAGCTCCGCTACTCTGTTGAACAGTAAATCCATGTCAAAATTGCTGCAAACAACTGGTTGATTAGGATCTAAGCCTGAAGTTTGTTGTTCTTGATAAAGTTGTCATAGTGATGATAAATAACTCGGATGCAAGAACCATCACAACCTGGCCTGATGGTTCCTCTCAACAGCTGCAGGACTGCTTTGAGAGGAGAAATTGGGAAATCTTTGAACACCCAGATCTGGACCTTTTCACAGACAGTGTACTCAGTTATATTAAGACCTGCACAGACATAGTCACAGTGGAAAAACACATTTGTGTCTATCCAAATCAGAAACCCTGGATGACTCGGGAGGTTAAGCAACTGCTAAAAAAAGGAACACTGCCTTCAGGTCTGGGGATAAGGCCCTCTACTCCAGTGCACGTACCGACCTGAAGAGGGGCATCAAAAAATCCAAGAGGGACTACAAGGACAGGATTGAGGAGCATCTGGACAGTAACAACAGCAGACAGGTCTGGCAGCACCTCACCAACTACAAAACCAATCATGGTGCAGCTGAGGGTGACAAGTCACTGGCAGAGAAGCTGAATAACTCCTTTGCAAGTTTTGAAGCCGAGTCACACGAGGCAGCAGACATGCACACAACAGATAACAGCTTCACAGTGGAGGAGCACGAGGTGAGACAGTTGCTGCAAGCTGCCAACCCTAGGAAAGCCGCTGGACCCGACTGAGTCTCTGGTCATGTCCTGATGACCTGCGCAGTACAGCTGGCTGGGATGTTTACTAAGACCTTCAACTTGTCACTGTCTCAGGCCACAGTCCCATCTTGCCTGAAGTCCTCCATCATAGTCCCCATACTGAAAATAACACCCACCACCTCCCTGAATGACTACTGACCAGTGGCAATGAACCCCGCAGTCATGAAGTGTCTAGAGAGGGAAGATTCCAGAGGCACTTCATGGCATCCATCCCTCGTGCAACTGACCCACATCAGTTTGCCTACAGGAACAACAGGTCAACTGAGGATGCCATTCCTGTAGCCCTGCATGCTGCTCTGGCCCATATAGAACACCAGGGGAGCTACGCACGTCTCCTCTTCATCGACTTTAGCTCCGCCTTTAATACCATCCTGCCCCACAGGCTGGTGGGAAAACTCTCAACTCTGGGGGTCCCAGAGAGTCAGTGGATTAAAAACTTCCTGACAGACCGCACACAAAGGGTCAGGGTGGGGCAGCACACTTCCTCAGCTGTTACCATCGGCACTGGTTCACCATAGGGTTGTGTGCTGAGCCCCCTGCTCTTCACACTGTACACACATGACTGCACTCCCACCTACCACAGCAACTCAGTCATTAAGTTTGCAGACAACACCACTGTGGTGGGGCTCATCTCCGTTGGGGCTGACCCTGAACACAGCAAAGACCAAAGAGCTTGTGGTGGACTTCAGGAAAAATGGCACAGACCTCCAACTACTCTTCATCCTGCGGGTGTCAGACTTCCATTTCCTGTGAGTCCACATCACAGAAGACCTGACCTGGGATGTCAACACAGCAGTACTGGTAAAAAGGCGCAACAAAGACTCCACTTTCTGGGAGTTCTCAGGAAAAATAACATCTGCCAGAAACTGCTGTGTCATTCTACCACTGCTGCACCGAGAGTGTCATGTGCTACTGCCTCTGCGTGTGGTTCTCTAGCAGCACAGCAGCACAAAGGAAGACACTTCGGAGGATCACCATCATGCCTCAAGAAGATCATCGGATGCCCACTACATTCTCTTGAGGAACTGTACAACTCTCGCTGTCTCAGGAAAGCCACAAACATCCTGAATGACCCTACACACCCAGGCCACACCATGTTCCAACCACTGCCTTCAGGTAGGAGGTACAGGAGCATTAAAACAAAGACAAACAGGTTCAAAGACAACTTTTACCCCACAGCCATCAGGGCATTGAACACAATATAACACTGCAGCGCAAACGTATACAGGAAACAATACATTCACAAACAACCGATCTGTAATAACCAATGTGCAATATGTACAATTTTATTGCGCAACATGTACAATATCTATGTGCAATAACTCTGTCAGATGTGAAAGAGCCTTACAGTGATGCCTTCGTTTCATCAATATTGTTTTTTTTACTCTTCTCTATACTTTTTATTCAAACACCAGAAGGGAACACCTAATTCAAAGATTTATTCTATTCTATTCTATTCTATTCTATTCTATTTGTAAACTATATTCTATACTTGTCTCTTTTCTAATGTTTTTATCTGCGCCCTACTTGACCTTCGGTCTGGATGTGGCAGTGATTTTTGAAGCGTTTATTTTTGAAAATGTGTGTGTGTTTGTGCGACTCCTAGAACCGGCTGTCCCAGCAGTCGAGAGAAATTGTTATCTGGTGCTCATGAAAAATGAGAGCAAAAACAAAAGTACTCCATTTATATTTTTGTTCAGTGTAGTTACAGGATACCAACAGAAATCTTCAATGATAGTAGGAGGTGGACATGTATATGTCTCCCCATCCTGACAGGTAGAGTAGGTACATAGTCCCACAGGAGCCTGAAGCTTGTACAGGACAGTGCAATTGCTCCCACAGTCAAGTGAGAGAGCTGCTGCTTTGTGATGGGATTCGTCCAGGACACAAGGAGCTGATCGCTTCTTCGGAAGATGGAATATTATAGTGATTTATTAAGCAAATGTAATGGTGATACAAAAGCAACATGGGGAGTCATGAATACTGTCTTAAAAAATCATAAGGTACGATCAGGCATTTCACAATACTTTGTAAAAGACAATAAGGAACTTTA
>JAUBOC010117256.1:0-11407 GCA_032275365.1 Anablepsoides cearensis | reverse complement strand
GATAAATCTCATCTATTTACAGGGCAATGTAGATTAATGCTACTTTAGGTACCATAACCTACATTGACCACGCCACTCTTTTCAGATCGACCTCGCTCGAATCAACACCAATCGGGGGGGGGGCTATCTAATCTTCAAAACATGAGTCTAAATGAGAACCGAGTGTCTAAAACATACGGCCGCAGATCAGATTACATGACCACAACAGCAACTGCTCAGTCCCAGATTCTAGTGCAATGAGAGTACCTATTAAATTCACTTAGTAGGCTGTCGACAACCAGAAGCCAACCCAGGGGTGTGATTACTCCTCCCCGTGGACAGCCCCTGTCTGAGGTTGACAGTTATCGAACAGTCCCTCAGGGTTGAAGATGCTTTTTTTGTTGGAATGACAACAAGCCAGTTTGTTTCATCCACACCCTTGTGGGCAAGCGGTCTCTCAAATGTTGAGTTAGTGACTGTGACAGCCTCTTCTGCCCTGGGAAAATGAACCTAGAGATGATGCTGAAGCACACTTGTCGGTGTGACTGTCAATCCTTTTGGTGGAATGAGACATACATGGTTGACTGGATCTTTTGTGGGAAGATTGTAAAGCTCAGAAAAGGCACTAGGCCCTTTAACATCTTTCCAAAACTTTGTCCAAGAAATTCTCTTACACTCTCTTACAATACTATTGTAGTGATTGCAGGGCTGTACACATAGTTGCTACTTGGTTTTGCATGGTTATCTTTGCCATTTACTTCTTACTGCCCTTCAGAGGCCAGGCAACTCTGGAGTCCACCAGGCCAGCTGCTTTGACAGCCCCCAGACTTTCTCCAGACAGAAAGACTTATAGGCAGTTTGAACAGCATTAGTCATGCTTGTGACCTTGCACAACTTTGATCCAGGCAATTCCCCCACCCATCAACTGGGATATAAATGTGATAAACAGATTCCAGTCTGTATTTTGGGGAGTTTTGTAAGTGAATGGGTGTGGTTTCTCCACATTTAGCTTAAAGGGAATTTGTAAGTGGTCTAATATAGTTTCCTCTGGGGACACCTCCCAGTCACATTTTTTGTTTACCAAGTCCATAGACCCAACTGTTATATCAATGACCTCCTCCCTATTAGTAATTTGGAACATTGCCCTGATTAAAGACAAGCAGTTTTCTGTCAGCAAGTATTCTAACAAAGATCTGCCTCTAGGGTTAATATCAGAGCCCAGCACATGTGATAGGAATTGGCATCACAACCAATGAGTACTGGGAGGCCCTTATATTTAGCATAATTGACTATTTCCATAAATTCCTGTGAATGAGGTGGTTACTGTGAATCAAATGGCAGATAAACAGAGGCTGCAATGATTGGTCTGGATTCATCATTTGACTGAATGTCTAACTGCACTGCTACAACATCACCTGTTGTTA
The DNA here is from genome assembly GCA_032275365.1 of Anablepsoides cearensis. Taxonomy (NCBI): domain Eukaryota; kingdom Metazoa; phylum Chordata; class Actinopteri; order Cyprinodontiformes; family Rivulidae; genus Anablepsoides; species Anablepsoides cearensis. The sequence goes on along the minus strand of JAUBOC010117256.1, from coordinate 10,004 downwards.
GGTGGAGCAGTGCAGTGTATCTTACACCTCTTCAGATGAACTTAATAAAATCCTAAACAAAAATAAAATAATGTAAAATTTAATTCAATAACAACACAACACTGATACTGTATTTGTCTTAAACTAAAAACTGCAGGTGAGTTTGGATAAATCATGTCTAAAATTATGTAACACTGACAATGAGATGATCATCCACTAAGTCAAACACATAATAAACTGAGTTCAAACAAGAGTCAAGTATGGTCAGGGACTAGCATTACAACAAATGTCTTTTCTTCTGTAAACAAAGTAAAAGGTTTTAGAAAGAAGCATAAACAATATGTCTGAAGAGGAGCAATTAAGAAAGAAAGATTTGCTTAGTTTTTTGTTTCAGCTTCAAGATTAAAGCAAAAATATTTAGATAAAGTCAAAAATGTTGAGAAAAAAATCAAATAGTGTTTCCAGATTAAATCAGTCCAATTTGTCCGATTGTGCTAGTGTATTTGACTTTATCACTCATCACCAAAAGGTATGCGATAATGACTTTTCCTCAAGTCTAGTTGTTTGGGGTTCCGGTTTGGGGTTCAGGTTGTGTACAGCTCAGATGAACATTAAAGTGCATGTGCCAAAAAGAAAAATCTGTTTATAAATCTAAAGTCTCTATTAAACGTTGGCTTTTCAAAACTTAAAAATAATTTTATGAGCAATCTCATGCAGTATAGTATTTTGAGATGTCATATGAGTATTTGTTATGATCAAGTTATGATCAAGTTATGATCAAGCCACGGGAAAACCAGCGACAAGTCGCTGAAGCACAAACCAAAAAAAAAAAAGGAAAAACTATCATTTTCTGAGAAAATAGTGATTTTTGTTTTTAGGGAAAATATACTAGTTGAAGTTATGAAGAATCCACCCCATGTTTTAAATAGCTGTTTCGGGTGTTTTTAAATGGTAAACTTTGTTTTTTAATTTTTGAGCTTTTGTCTGCACACTTTCCTAGAGCCTACCTGTGTTGACAGTCAGTGTGTGGGGGTGGGGTCAAGTTAATCTAAATGAACAGCCATTGTTAACACCCCCAGGTAGCGCCCTCTGGTGGGGACAATTCCTCTTGAAATTAGAGGCCTGTTTTCTCCCTTATCTTGTTTGCAGATTACCAACATTTAAATGGCCATATCTTCATTTTAATTTTTGATTGCCATGTGTTTGACATCGTTGGATAGCTTAGAACCCACACCTTCAGATTCTTCAAATAACTCAAAACACCCCCGGGGGGAATTGTTGCTGGTTTTCCCATGGCCAGTCACATTTACTTTTTTTTTGTTGGATCCTGATTAGCTGTGGAGGCCATATTGAATTGGACTGACCCCAAAAATTAACAGGATGTACAAAAATATTGAATAGCTATTTTCTGGAAGTTTCATTTAAGTTTATTCAGCTTTTCATGTGGTATTTTGCTAACTGACAACAGTTGATGCTGAAGTTTTAAGCAAAGCTCTTACGCAATGAGTAGCACTTGGAATATGATTTGTAAACAACTCTCAGTGACATTATATTTTTAGCAAAATATCTGTGAAACTGAATTATTAGCATGTCTGTGTTTTTAGATGAATTGACTGTGGTGGCCATCATGAATTCTGTTGGCTCTAAAATTTAAGCAGTTGTAGAGGTACATCAAATCAATATTTCCTGCAAGTTTTTGTAAATAATGGTTCATTAAATATTTTTCCTAATAGCCAGAGATCAAATGATTAATAGCAATTTTTTTCTAATCAGTATGCTACCACTTTAAATGTTTGTCAGTCTCAGATACTACCACTCAGAGGATTAGGTCATTATCAGTATAAATAACAGAGATGTCCTAATTTATTATTTTTTTTAAGTTCAGCCAATCATGGCAGCCATTTTGAATTTGGTTGATTCCAAAACATAATCATGTCAACCTATTATGCTGTAAAAGTTTTCTTAATATGTATCCAATGGTTTATGAGATATCTTGGCAACAAACGCAGGCAAAAATGTATTTTATCTTTTGTCAGATAAGAATATGATTTAGAAAAAAAAAACACTATAGTTAACAGTAGGTTTTTACACACAATAAATCTGCCTTTTCTTTTAGAACCAGTCCTCACACATGAGCTCCACAATATGTGAACTCAGCTCTGTGCCGTGTGACTCGGGTGAAGTATGAAACAAGCAGTGAAATCACAAAGAAGAGAATAAATAAATGAAATGTACAAAAAGAGCTAACATCATGCAACACACTTGCTGACAACACAAAAAAGAAGCTGCAGGGACAAAGAAACCTGATCTCTGAGCAAAAAAAAAAAAAAAAAAACATATGATTTGATATAAATCATATTCCCAGTGACTTGGGCAAGCCCATTTGAGAGAGTACAATTTCTCACCCTGCTGCCTCTGCACGTCCACACACACAAAAAAAACCATGTCTGTTTTCTGTGTGTAGGTGGGATATGGACAGTCTGAGTCACTCACACAAAGGTAGAGATGATGAAATAAATATGTGAGAATTTTTTTAGGAAACAAACATGTGTGAAGCTCTTATCCGTGTCTACAGACAACTGTTTTTCTCGAGGGCTTTGGAGTTATAAAACAAAAGATAACGTCAGAAGTGAGGAAAGGGAGAAGCTCTGCAGTTATGCTTACGGATAAATAAAGTCAGAACTCCAAACAAAAAAACATTTTAATCCCTTTCTGCTGCTATCAAATATTAACACACAATTTTATGGAAGGCAGCAAAAACAAACCAGTTTTTTATTGCTTGTTGTTTGGTGAATTCTTACATCTTTCAGCATAAATTTTTAGCACAGGTGTGGTTGTTGGCTAAGAGACTGCAACAATGGAAATAATCATGTTTTTATTTGTTTGACAACATTTAAATGTAATAAAAGCAAATAAATTTTAAATCGAAAAGAAACATTGCTTTAACAATGTGTGTTTCATCTTTGGCTAGATTTGGCTTTTCATCATTTAAAGAATCATTAAAGGAAAACTAGTTGCACCTAAAATAGTTGCACAACATTTACAGTATTTCAATAATTCAGAGGTTTGTGAAACTTAGAAAAAATTAACAAAAATAAGCAACTAACAAAGAAGTCTATTTTTAAACATCTGACGTTTACAAACAGAGAAAATCAAACTTTTTTCTCTAAACCTGAGCTGTCCCTCTGGTTTACTCATTTCTAATCCTGTCCATTTTGGTCAATCCATGAATAAATATTAACCTCCAGCCTCACCTCTAAATACACCTCTTGATTAAACTGGCATGTTTTAGTAGCGGTCGACTACTTCAAATACTAATACAGAAGTCTTCCCAAGAGAAAAGACCACCTCAGACCTAAAATCATCAGCATTTACACAGTTACCTAAAGTACTACATTGTAAGACACAGTGCTGCCAGTTTTTCTCTCCCTATATGCAACACATTACATCACAAATAGAACTGCGCACATTTTGTAAACAAAGTGGCACAACTGAAGCTGGGTCAGGGGGAAATGCTTGTTTTGTCATCATGATATCATGTTTATGTGATACCCTCAAATCTTTAATCACACTGTGGAGTAATTTCTAAGTAACTTTGCACACTGTTGGCTCTAAATCACACATACATGATTAGATCTGCGCCATGATTTGTGTGCATCATAAGGAAGCCTTGTTCAGCACATTTGTGTAGTAGTTTCACAAGATCAATTTAGCTCCCTGTCCATTCAACTAATGAGATGATTTCAATAATGAAGGCCTGTGATGATTCCAACAAAACTGCTAGCAGTTACAATACAGAATGGCAACGAGGGACATCAGCGATAGTTGGCGTCAACTTCTGTCATGTTTAATTTTAATGTGGTTCTATTCTGTGACTTGATGTGTGTTCAATATACTGACATGCTTTTATGAGGTTTTAGAATAAAAAGTGTTTTAATGTGTTTTGATTGACAAATATGTCATGTTGTTCTTACCAGTTGTTTCAATAGTCAAGCAGGAAGTTATAGCATTAAATATGCTGCATTTATATGTCATGTTGAAAGCTTTAAAAGAAAAAAAGGGTAAAAAGAATGATAGTCTGAAGTGAAGGTACGCTGTAAGACAAAGACATTTTATTTCTTTATGCAACTATTGACCAAATTGAGTTTATGGAAATGTTAAGCAATTGTAAGTATTGTGAAACTGAACTGAAAAATGTAATGTTTATGAATATATCCATCCATCCATTATCTATACCCATTTATTCCTTTTTTTTCCAGGGTCACTGTTGCCCATATCCAGCAGCCAGAGTGCGAGGGGCGGGGTACACCCTGGACAGGTCGCAAGTCCATCACAGGGACACATAGAGACAAACGAGACAAACTCACACCTAGGGACAACTTAGAGTTATCAATTAAACTGACAGTGTCAGGTTGTGGTGCAGAATGAACCCATGTCCGGACGGAGGATAGTTTTAAAGTAAAAAGGATTTATTTAAATAAATCAAACAAAAGAGCTGTCAGGGCAGCTAAAATAAACTAAAACACTGAGGGCCACAGAGGACAACGAAACAGGAGGAGTAATCCATATACAATGATCCAGCGATGAGTGACGACAAGCGAGGAGTATTTATACACACAGAGGAGGAGAGAAGATGAACAACAGCTGAGGAACACTAATGGGAAATTACTGACAGGTGAGAGATAATTGAACAGGTAAGCAGCAGGAAACAGACTGAGGGGAATAGATGGGCAATGATGCAAGGAGGACACAAGAGGGAAACTTCAGACAAGACACAATCCCAACAGTACCTCCCCCTTAACGAATTGTCTCCAGACGATTAACAAACCAGCACGGGTGGGAGGTGGGGGGTACAAAACACAAAGACAGGACGGAAGGCAAGAAACAAAAGACAACGAGGGAAACACAAAACAAGAGACGCAGACAATGAAACCAAAAAACCGACAGGAGAACCCTGGGAAAAAAAACAAAAAGAGTCACAAAGATGGCTCTAGGCACATCTGAAGGGCAGGAAGTACAGGTGGGCGCCCAGGAGCCCAACACAGGTGAAGCAGGGGCTCAGGAGGGTGACCGTGGGCCCGGCCGCGTCGGAGCTCTGGAGGTCCACCGTGGGCCCAGCCGCATCGGAGGCTGAGCTCTGGAGTTCGGCCGTGGGCCTGGTCGCGTCGGAGGCGGAGCTCTGGAGTTCGGCCGTGGGCCTGGTCACGTCGGAGGCGGAGCTCTGGAGGTCGGCAAGGGCCCGGCCGCGTCGAAGGCGGAGCTCTGGAGGTCGGCCAAGGGCCCGGCCGCGTCGAAGGCGGAGCTCTGGTGGTCGGCCGTGGGTCCGGCCGCAGCGAGGACGAAGCTCTAGAGGGCGGCCGAGGACCTGGCCACGACGAGGACGAATTTCTGGAGGACAGCCCGGAGCCTGGCCGCGACGAGGACGGATCTCTGGAGGACGGCTCGGGGCTCGGCCGCTGAGGAGACGGAGCTCAGAAGACTCTGGAGGGGCCAGCGAGGAGAGCTCAGGCGGCGTGGAGGTCTCGGCTGCAGAGGCTGGCGTGGACTCGGGCAGACCCGGGGACTTTACAATCCCACCCGGGGACCTTGGGGGAGCTGGCTGAGGAGACTCTGATGCTGCAGCTGGTGGTGAGAGCTCTGGTGGGCCTGTACCTGGCAAAGAGGCCTCAGCAGCAGAGACCAGCGTGGAGACCTCAGGAGTCTCAGGCAGACCCGGGGACTTAACAATCTGACCCGGGGGCTTTGGAGGCTCTGGTGCTGGTTCGACCTCTGTAGGCTCTGGTGCGGGCTCAGAGAGCTCAGATGCAGGCTCTGGGGTCTCGAGAGCTGGCTTGGGCTCTGGGGTCTTGGGTGGTGGCTCTGGCTTTGTGGACTCTGGTGCTGGCTCCGGTGACTCTGTTGTTGGCTCCGACTCAGAGCACTCCGGGGCTGCAGCAGGCAGGTACAACACCTCCACAAGAGCTGCAGTGAGGAAGATGATCACAGCAGCCAGGGTGGTGACCATCACTTCCCTCCCCTCAAGACCCTCCGCACAGGCAGGAGGGGGAAGCATTGACCCTCTGGAGAGCGCTGATGGAGGTGGAGGCGTCGAGCCTCGCCGGAGCGCAGATGGAGGTGGAGTCGTCGACCCTCTCTGAGGCGCTGGGAGCGCAGGAGGTGGAGGCGTCGACCCTCGTCGGAGCATAGGTGGTGGAGGCGTCGACCCTCTCTGAGGCGCAGGAGGTGGAGGCATGGACCCTCTCCAGAACAAAGGAGGCTGTGGGTCCCAGGAGCCTTCTCGGAAGAGGCGCTGGAGGAGGCGTCCGGGACCCTCTCGGAAGAGGGGCTGGAGGGCAGAAACACGTGGGCTCAGCGGAGCAGGGACCCCCCCACTGGGCGAAGCAGTAACCCATTGGCTCGGTAGGACTATACCCAACAAACTCGGGGCAGAACGGGTCACTCTCAGGATCATAATCAGGGTCATACTCAGGCTCAGGAGGGGCTGCTGCCTTCCTCCGCCGGCGACGGTGGCGCTGAGAGGAGCCGGATGGTGAAGCTGGCTTCAGCGCCAGACGAGTCCCCCAGAACTGCGTCCTCGCTCTCTCTTCCTCTTCCTCCAGAAGGAGAGGGGACGGGAGGACCTCGACCTCCGGATCCCAGCTCTCACGTCTCCGGGTGGGACGAGCAGGCGTCATCTGGAATCCACCTACCCGGATGACGGTTTGTGGCTTCTGACTCAGATCCGACCTGCTCGCCTTCTGAGTCGATCTCTTCCCCCACTCAGGAAACGGGGAGAAGAGGTTCTCCCTCACAGCAAAATCAAAAAAACTCATCCTCCCGGTGGGTTTTGTTTGTGGCTGGATCATTCTGTCAGGTTGTGGTGCAGAATGAACCCATGTCCGGATGAAGGATAGTTTTAAATTAAAAAGGATTTATTTAAATAAACCAAACAAAAGAGCTGTCAGGGCAGCTAAAATAAACTAAAACACTGAGGGCCACAGAGGACAACGAAACAGGAGGAGTAATCCATATACAATGATCCAGCGATGAGTGACGACAAGCGAGGAGTATTTATACACACAGAGGAGGAGAGAAGATGAACAACAGCTGAGGAACACTAATGGGAAATTACTGACAGGTGAGAGATAATTGAACAGGTAAGCAGCAGGAAACAGACTGGGGGGAATAGATGGGCAATGATGCAAGGAGGACACAAGAGGGAGACTACAGACAAGACACAATCCCAACAGACAGTCATGTTTCGGGACTGTGGGAGGAAGCCGGAGTGCCTGGAGAAAATCCACGATTGCACGGAGAGAACATGCAATCTCTACCCATCAAGGACACAAAGAGATAAACAATCAGTCACACCTACAGTTGCACCAAAGAGTTCAAAAAGTGACCACTCGAAATGAGCACATTTATTCTCTACAAGCTTTAGAACAAGTCTGCAGTGAAATTTGTTGATAACTCAGCCTCTATTGCTGAATTACACTGTTGATGGTGGCATTTACAAGGTGTAATTGAATGCACCGTGAAGTCAAAACACTTGTCTGCAGATGGAACAATAATAAGCTGTATAAACACTTTCTTTCAGGATGTGAAGTGCAAATGGTGTGACTGTGGTGTGTCATACTGTTTCAATGCTAACGGGCTGGGATTTATATTGAGTTCATTTTAACTTCCGATGTTGTTCCACTTCGAAAATAAAAGGCTGCACCAAAGAATCCATCAAGAGGCCTAACCTAACAAGCATGTCAGATAATTTAATCATTTCTAAATGGACAAAAACTTCAGTCACACAAGCTAATGCATGTAGCTTGTGTGATTATTTCCTCAAATGTGTCACTTCTTCTTCTGCGCATAACTGAATTTTTAATGGTTTTTACTGAAGTCACAATTTATTCAAATTACACCATGCAAAAATCTGAGCAAATCAATCCAATCTAAGAGCTGCAGTGTGAACGTAAACCTTACTTTAATTTCCTTACTTCCTGATTCACCTCATAACACCCCCTCAAAGACCTCCAGCGCCCCCCAGGGGAGGCACACCCCACAGTTTTAAAACCCCTGCATTAGGCACATTATTTGAGAAGAATAATTAACTGAGTAGAAAAATAGCTTCAAAAGCAAATTATTTACACGACCATTTGAATCAGTTCAGATATGTTGTGAGTTTTGGAATTATGTGTCTTTCAGAAGGCAGGAATAGAGCTGCCATAGGGAAGATTACTAGATATGGCAAAGAATACTGGATAATTTAAATAATCTGCCACTGAGATGCACAGGTAGATAAACACAAACACGCTGATTTAAAAGCACTAATTTGCATACGCACATACACACTTTAGAATGCAGATAGAAGGGAATTTAGAAGCATTTTCACAAGAAAACAGAATGAAATCAGAGAGAAATATTAGCATTTGGCTTAATTCTGTGTCCCTTTCTGTTTATCTTACTTGTGCTCTGTTTGAATCTTGGGGTTTTTTCACACCTAATAGTCCAATAGATTCCAATTGGGGACTAAAATTGCAACATTTGTTTACATTATTAGCTGGTGAGGTTTGCTTTTACACTGCACTGTGTCAAACGAACCAAACCCTTTGAGCAACCTGGTTACCCCCTCGGCTGTGGTGGCGCTTCACCAAGATCCACTGAATGAAACAACACAAAAACCTCTAAAGATGAGACTGAGCACAACTTCCTTTTTCAAGAAATGCAAGCAAATATGGCTAAGATTGGATCTTAGGTAAAACTAGAGAAATTGCATTTCCTGCAAAAATGCTAGTGTGAATGCTTCATGCTGAAAATAACTAATAGCAAAATTGTTAATGTAAGCTTACTTTAAAAGCAAAGAAAGACCAACTTTGCAGAAAAACAGTAAAAAGGAGCACAAATCTAGTTGAAAACAACAGAAAACCGCTAATAAAAGCTAAAGGCTAAAATAGATGAATATAGCTGAAGTGTAAATAGCGCAACTTAGCAGAAAAAAAACACAAAGTAGAAAACATCACAAGAATAGCAGAAAGCAGATCTAAAGAATAAAAAAGCTCAAATTAGCATAAAGGTAGCAGCCACAAGTTGCAATTAACAACCAGATAGTAAAAACTGTGTAAAAGAAACATTAAAATTTGTAGAAGAAATGCACAAAAGTACAAAAAAGTGTCAGTTTTGGGTAAATTGGCTAAAACAGCTGACATTTTCAGTAAAACAGCTAAATTGTAACTGGAAATTCTTTGATTAGCATAAAGAAGCATAAGGGAGCGTGTTTGCTGAACTTAGCAGAAATAAATTGTAATCTCTTTAAAACAATGTGTATTTAGCTTTAAAAATCTAACTTTGGCTAACAACAGCTGAACATTAGCTAAATTTACAGCAAGTAGCAGAATATAGCAGAAAACATCTGTAAGAAGCATAAATAGCACAAATTAGTACAAAAAAAGCACAAAAATAGTAAAAAAGCAGAAGAAGAAGAATAGCAGAAAGTTGTAGAACTATAGCCACAATCAAAGAGATAAGCTAAAATGAGCATAAATGAGCTAAAGGCAGCAGACACAAGTTGTAAGTAGCACCCACATAGGGAAAGTGCTATAAAAAAATTTGCAGAAAAAAGCATAAAAGTACTAAAAAGTGACAACTTTTAGTAAAAAGCTAAAACAGCCAAAATGTTCATTAAAACACCTAAAATGTAACTGGATTTTTTTTTTATTATTACCATAAAGAAGCCTAAGGAGCAGTGGCGGCTGGTCAACCACTATTTTTGGTACACAAAAAAATAAAAAAATTTAAATAACTAAATTAAATGTTGTAAATGTTTCGAAAAAAATATCGTATATATGTTTTCTGATAAGTAAACTAGATAATTTAGAGTTATTCATGCGTAAACTTCCATTTTACTCATAAGTTTTTTTGTGTTGAGTCACTTCCGGGTCAGGAGCTGTTTGCCACCCCAGAGTCCCATAGACAAGCCATTGTAAGATTTTGGACATGCGCAGTAAGTCCTCAATGTTAAAGAATAGGGTGGCCTTGGGCGCAGCTCGTCACCG
>JAUBOC010117159.1:0-11417 GCA_032275365.1 Anablepsoides cearensis | reverse complement strand
AATATCAGCAGGTTCATGAGGATAGGTGAATTTGGCCTTGGCGGAGGTTTGCACTCTCTGAGTGCTTCTAGTTTAGTTTAGTTCTGATCAGACAGAATGATGTGAGTCTATGTCAACTCTGTGCACACTCACTGCATTATGATCTGAACTCACCAGGGATAATAAATCACTGCATCCACATCCGCAGTTATAAGAACAATTCAAAACACTATACCACTGCAGCTCAACATGCGTACATAGGAATATACTTATCTATATAGACATATGCTATATACAACCCATACTGCTAATCACAGTAAACCAAGCCCTAAACTCATTTTCTAATTTTTATACCCAAACCCAATCCTAATTTCAATACATGTCCCAATAAACAAAGTAGTAAATTTAATGACATCCTGTCCATTTTCCCTTTAAACAGAGCATTAACGTTTATTCCCAGCTCATAACGTCCCCTTTATGGTTCCCTCTAAACAAGCCATATTTTTTTTTCTTAACGTTTTCAGTCATTTTAGTCACAAAACTTTAGTCCAATCCTAAATGTAGCCCCTCTCATCATTCTGCACTGTACACATCTTGAACTCTAAAGGTTTTTTTTTAATCCTTGAGCATTAAAGCTGTATTTTTTTCTGTGAATTGAAACCTGCTTTTGTATAGCATAAACAATGCTGACATTGTATACACTGTTTGCACAACATCCCACTTGCCACTGTCCCTGGAACAAGTCGCCCCTACACTGGCTGATTACTTGTCACCACTCAGGGCTCCCTCACACATAAGTGGATAAAACAACAAGAGCAGTGGTATTTTACCACGGCTGATTGAGCAACAACAGGTCTGTGATGCTCTTACACATTGGAGGCTTCACCTGCACTACATTAATAGCATTAATGTCTATTAACAGCATTAACTGTCTTAACTGCAATTTCATTGTGCTCTGTACGATGACAAAAAAGGCTTATCTTATTAATCTTGTTCATTTTTTCCACCACTGCAATCGGTGCATAAATATGCACATGCAACAAATATACTCACGCAAATGTTTTTTTGTAAAGAAAGCACAACTTGTGCCTTTATTTAGGGCAAACACATTAACTTTTTAAGGAGCTTAAGGACTGTTTTGAATTGAACTGCACCTATAGTTTTTTTTTGTCTTGAGATTACTTACTAGAAAAGTTATCTAACTAAATAATATGCACGGCCAAGACCAGGGGTTTCTAAACTTTTTATGCCATGGCCACACAGCATTAGCCATTTACCTATTCAATAATTATTATATTTTTAGGGGGCACAGCCCTCACTTTGAAAGACCCTGGTCTAGAATACAGCTTTGAGATCTGTGCACACAGAAACAAACTATTAAGCTGAAACTGAAAATTCATCCATTTTCTCATAATTTAAAATTCACCAACTACTCATCAGCTGTCACAATGGATGGTTTGATTGATGGTTGTATGAATAAAATACTAGTTGTATAGCTTGATAGATGGTTCTGCCTTATTGATAGATGGATGGCTGGATAATTGATGGATAGATAAATAGATGGATGGTTGAATAAAAACAACCAGTTGCATAGAAAGAGCACCATTCCAGTAAGAATGTGACAGTAACTTTATTTTCGTCTCTAACTGACCGTTCACAAAACCTCCGCCCCCTAGCCGATGGAGTGTTGGGGCATATCATGACAGGGATAGCTTGTAAACCAGTGCATGTTCGTGACTCATTTTGGAGCAGCATCTGCACAATATTTCTCCAGATTGAGGCAAAAAGGGTAAGAGTGAAGGGATATAATACAAAACAATGACGAACAAAAATTCTCAAGGTTAAAGCACTGCTGGGTAAGTACACTTTTTTATGTTAGAGAGGTACTATATTAGTCAAACATGTATGATACTGGTAGGTTAGCCAGCTAAGCTAAACTGTCATAGGCTTGTAACTCTATGTTCATGGATATAGCTAAGGTTATAATATCTGATGGCACTTGTTACATGGCTGTAAGTAGCTAGTTACATGATTTTCAAAAGCATTTAAAAGAGCTTCTACTACTGTTGTCTTAAAACAGGTTACCAGGTATTTGTACTCATATTGTGGGTGTATCTCTGTTTTGTTACCTGTGCTTTGGTTAGATCAGACGGTAATAGTGAAACAACATAAACCAGAGATAGCTTCTTGAACTCACTGCTAACATGCTAACTTTCAGAGAATCTCCAGCTTTCGTGTCAGTGTCGCTCTTCAGGTTAAAGTGATAGATGAGAGAAAGGTAGGGATAGACATAAGGCGGCACTGAGGGACACAGTAATGAAGAAACAGACACAGAGGCTATGCAGGCAGGTGGAATCATTTCTCTCTCAGGTTATAATCTTTCCATTAGTCTCAGATGAGGAGGCATAACCACTCAATCTAGGCCTTAATGGGACAATGCTTATATGCTTAGACAGAGCCAGTGAACCTGAGGCACAGAGAGATTGCCTTGGTAACAAAATGTATGGGAGTCGAAGCTGGAGTTATGTGGAAAGTGTCTGCCCACCTCCTCCGCTTTAAGTCTCAGATCATGGTCCGTAAATGATTGATACTCCTTAGTTTATCAATTTTATTTTGTCTCAAGCATGAAGAATGAATTCTCTACAGTGTGCCTTTAAGTGACTATTCATGGAAGTCACTCTGTTTGGGAACGCCTGGTCCTTTGGACGCCTCTTGATGCATAATAAAAGCAACATTGCTTTCTGTTTATTTTGAATTTACATGAAGACAGCATGCAGGCTTCACACATCAAAGCCTATTTTTGCCTCCTGTTCAAGGGCTAGCTTAATATTCAAGGACAGCCTTTGCAAGCTCTTAGAGTGTGACTGAATAAGCTGATTTTGGGTAATGGGGTCTAAAAAGTTGTGCAGCATATTAACTGCTGAATATTTGAGCACAGTGTTCCAATTCAGACCTTGAGGAAAGTGTTCCTTTCTGTGCTGTGAAAATTGAATTCTTAATAACATGTAAACTACGTTACACACAGGTTCCCTATCCAGACATTAATATGTATGAGTTAGCAAACTCAGTTACAAGCGTAGATTTTAACTAAATAGAAACTAAATGGCTTTTCAAGGTGGTATATGTTTGGTAATATACAATGCAGAGGAAGGTATTTATTCCTTTTGTGTTTTTATGTTTACACTGCTATAACGCTTTGTCTCCAGAGGGTGCTACTGTGAATGTACAGGACAGAAGAGACTGTTACACAGATGTAAAATATACAGTATATACAGTATACTGAACTGTGTTCTGTAATGGAGTATCTGCAGTTGCTGGAATTGAATCTCTAAGTCTTGTCACCTATTTCATTAGAATTGTCGCAGCAATATTGGAACTTCAAGGATGTAGGCTTCAGTACTGAGGCCACTGGCCTTCTTGCATCATGCTGGAGAGACTTTTATATCATACACAACTTGGCAGGAAATATCTGACATGACAGTGGCCAGCTGGACAGTGTGTACACAAATATCTTCAATCAGTGCAGCTCATTGATTGTCTCAATCACAACCTACAATAACAGACACAACACAGCAGACCCATGATAAAACTTCTGCATGCTTCTGCTAAAATGCTAACTGCTAATCATATTAAAAATGATGCAATGAAAAGACTGACTCTACGCAATATAATTAAAAATAAACTCAAGGACAAAGTGCTAAGCTACTATCCTTTAAAGAGTAACATTTGAGTAAGTATTGCACGACTCTGTGCATGCCTGACTTATTTTCAGCGGTCTCCTTTCTGCTCTAACTGCAGCTGGAGTTGCTGTGCGAGTTGGACAGCTTGTCAGTGCTTTGAAAAGGGGGGAGGGGCTTACGGCGTGAGTTGCTACTTGCTGAGGAAAGTCCGGTCACCAGTGTCTCCAAAAGTCTCTAGTAACACTGGGAAAAGTCGCTAGATATGTTGATTGTTGGAAAAAAAAATAGTTTGAGGGGTCTTAAAACTCACTAAAGTTGCTAAGTTGGCAACACTGAGCTCATGCAGGTGAGGATGACATCACATTAAGCATGATTTTCAAACAAAATACTGAACAAAAATTGGATTTTGGTGAGGCATAATATTGTAATTTGAAAATAACAGTTTTATACTCACTGGTAAACTGGCCATCATTATTAATTCAGACTTCTACACTGGTATATCTGTATTTATCTATCCTTGCTCTGTTGCCTCCCTATCTACATTCCACAATGACACAGACAGTGTCCCCTTATTTCACAGAGAACTGGAGGAAAATACTTTTTTCTATTCTGCTCCATCTTTGTGGAATACACTGCAGCAAGAACTGAAACTGTCCAGTTTGAGACATTTTAAGCATATTTTAAAGAAAATTGGGATTTTTCTCCCCCAATTTCAAGCCTATTCTTGTTTTTAGGTTTGATTGATTCTGCTCTACTTTAAATGTCAACACAATGTTTTACGAGTATTATTTAAGTGATGTCATGTATTTGTGTCATGTGTCTGTTCTCTCTTGTAAATAAGACCACATGTCTCAATGAGATTACCAGTCTAAATAAAAGTAAATAAAGAAAAATAAAATCCTCAGTGAGCAAGTGGATCAGTTGCAAGATAAATGTGCTGTTTTATTACACTGCCTGGATCCATGGGGACAACATCTGCTCTACACACAACCAGAACAAGGTACAGCATTTGAAGAAAGCATGGCTGCACTTGTAATACATTTTGTCCACATAGGTAATGTATCGGCATGCAAACACACGCTCAGACAGCATGTTCAACATGCTGATAAAACCACAAGCCAGTATGTTGCTGTTTTTAGAACTTTAGCTGGGCCATGTGGTTTTGGAGGGATGGAAAGGGAACTTAGATCAATTCATTACTAATGCTTCTCTCAGTGCTATGAAGAATATGTTACAGCTGGTGGAGGACTTTACACTGAAGAAAGCTCTAACCATCGCATGCCAAGTGGAAACTGCAGTTAATGCTACACTGCTCTTAGTAATAAAGTCCCACTATATTTTATTGTACAGGCTGTAGATGTTGAAAACAATCGATTTTGCGGAATAAGATGAGTGAGAGCAGCTCAAACACGTAGACTTCCACTCCAAGAAAGAATATGGTAAAGATAATGAATGGAATCAATCTAACTTGACCTGAAGATAACTACAGGTAAAGTAACTAAATACTTTACATCTTTGCTTAGTCCAGGGGTCTCCAACCAGGAGCTTGTGAGCTCTTCAGTGCTTATAAAACAATATTGATAGTTGTAATTTTTTTGTGTAATTAATTCAGAAAATCTTTTCAGGACCTTACCTTGATGTTTCAGGACCCCACTTTGGGTCCTGACCCCAACTTTGGGAACCACTGGCTTAGAATAGGAAAATAAACTAAAGGGACTAGACTGTCAATGAGAGAGACTTCACACAAGGTAAGTAAAAATCTGTGTTTTTATTTACAGGAACCTGTGGGAAGTAAAGAAATTACCAAATGGATAAGTTTAGAGTATGTCTTTGTCTTCAGGAGATCGCTGAGGAGGTGGGTTTAGAGAAAAGGGTAAGGTGAGTAGAGTTGAAGTAAGTGTGTTGTTGATGTGAGACAAGGTCGTGGAGAGTGGCAGGATAGAAGGCAAAAGACTTGTTCAAGTAGGTCACAGAGGATAAAGTTCCAACACAGGCAAGTCTGGTAGTGATGGGCCGTTTGAAGCTGAAGCTCCGGCATATGTATTGTTTCAGAAGCATTGTGTCAGAGTTTGATTTGTTTGGCAAAAGTCACTTGATCAATGACGTCCAAAGCTTCGAATGTGTCGAAGTTATGTCACTGCTTTGGTAACCGATTCAAAGGTTTAAGAGAAAGTGAGTCATTGGTTGGATTTGATGTGTTTTGGTGGAAAATTTGCGCTAAATATTACAAACCACATAGTCTTATGTGTTTTGTTTACCAGTTTATAAGCACTTTTACCCCAATAAATACAAAATTATATTACAAAGAAAGCAACAACGACAGAATCTCAACAACAAACATGGGGTGAGTATTATTACAAGAATGTAAATTCATATACTTTTGAAGTAAAAATAATTACAATTTTATTTCAATTTTTACATTGATTTTTTAAAGTTTAGATAGTTAATAAACAGTGATTTCAAGATGTTAGATGCTTCCTGAGAACATCCATACCAGATACCTGAACTACCTCAGCTGTAGTGACTGTCCATCCATCCATCCATCCATCCATCCATCCATCCATCCATCCATCCATTACATCTGCTTTGCTCTGAAACAGGGTGTGTGTGCAGCCTTTCCAATCTTAAATAATACGAGAGCTGAGGGACACGTCTTCATTTTTACAGGCTGGCAGTTTTCTTCCTGTAAGATCTGGCACATTGTTATGTTTATGTCAAAGATGTAAAATCCTGCTGTAAAATTGCTATAATTTTTTCCCCCTTTGTTTGGAGGCTCTTTTCTGTCATAGATGTATCACATATTCAGCAGCAAATCACACTGAAAGCATTATGGCATCAAAATAAATGTGTACCACAGTAGCAAGAACAAGAAACATCCCATTTGTTTTTATTCCAACACTTCTGCTGCTTGTTTTACAACCTTGCTGTTGTGCACCTTTGGATTATGATTAGCACTTAGAAGAATGTAACAATTCACCCATGCCATGTTGTCTTGTCTTTTGTATGGCTGCCAGCCTCGATCCCTTTGCACAACAAAACTTGGTGTTCCAAATTTGTGAACTAAAAAAAATTGAAAACTCTGCAAAACCAATTTCTTTTCCTAAAAATTAAAGCTGTTCAATAAATAATTGACCCTTCTTTGTCTTGAACGCAAGTTAACATTTATGAAGGTCTCTGATTTGTTCTGACACCACCCACTTCAAAGCAATTCTCTTAAGCAGGAAGAAGTCTTGGCATATAACCTCAGAGTGCAGACCAGTTACTTTGTATAAAATCCCAGCTCCCCTGGTGAACTCATTCACTCATTCTCCTCAAAGACTGAAGGGTACTCACAGGGAACTCTTTGATGTAAACTTTATATAAAGAAGTCAGTTTCGGTTCTGTGACTTTACAACAGATCAGCTATTTCATGTGCACAAGCGCCATTCAGTTATGCTTAAAGAAACTTGAACCGGCAAGAATCACAAATTCTGCATAGTTTCTTTTTGCACTTTCGAGCTAAACTGGCATCCAATAAATAACAATTTCAGAATTTATGCAAAGATTTTACACTGTGAACCAGTGGTTTTCAAACGTTTTAGCTTCCGGACCACAAAATACCAGTTGCAGGAACTTGTGACCCTTGATATTACTGGTTTACATTTGCAAACCTACCTAATAATGTAAACAAACCTACCACGCTTGTTCTTCATGATTATATTTTTTGCAATAGTTAAGGTGGAAATATTCCATTACCAACTGAACTGATTACAAATGGATGACTAGAAATCATCTGGGGACCCTCACTTGATGTTTCATGACCTATAGAATGGTCCAGACCCCAACTTTGGGAACCACGAGCATAAACAACCGGAGGCAATACAAGTTCATAGTTTTTGATAATTTGTGCTAAAATAGCCTGTACAGCATACTTTCTGCTATAACAATATGCCACAGAAGCTAATATTTACTAGAAAATTCAGTAATAACATCAATACTAGGCGATTTTAAGATTACATTATTAGCTTCACATCTACGTTGAGGTAAATAAAATAAAAATCAGCTTACTTGTGAAATTCTGTTACATCCATAACACACACAGCATTATGATATTTTTAGTTTAATGCTATACTTTTTATTCATTTTGATAAAATATTATTACTGTTAGATTAAATACATAGTTGTTTTTGAAGAGCTGTTGCCTTCCAGTGAGAGGTTTGCCAGATCGAATCCCAGCCAGGGACATTTCTGGATAGAGTTTGCATGTTCTCTCCATGCAAGTGTGGGTTTTCTCTTGGTACTTCGATTTTCTCCCAAAAACCAAAAACAGGACTGTTAGGCTAATTGGTAACTGTAAATTGTCCTTAGGTGTGAGTGGGAGCGGAAATGGCTGTTTTTTTATGTAATGGTAGATGAACTGTACTTGTATAGCACCTTTTTACCCAACTATCAACTGTGATGGACTGAGGCCTGTCCAGGGTTTACACCGCCCCTCGCACAGTGACTATGGGCACCAGTGACCAGCTAAAAGGAAGAAGCGGGTAAAGATAAATGTTTTTATGCTGCAAAATCAACTAAATTGCCCAGGTGGCTACATCTGCAATAAAGAAATACATTAGATTTTTAAATAAAAACAAATCTAGCATATTTTATAATTTAAAATCTTTTTTTATTATTAAAAATGGAGTCATTGGCAGGCAGACTGAAGTCACCCACGGGCTGCCAGTTGAAAAGCCCTGGCCTCTGCACTTGCACCTGAAAAAAACAGCTTGTGGGTTTAAATTACATTGCCACCGATTTTAAAGATGGATCAACCAGGTCTCGGAGATTTAAAAATGGATCAACTGGATGTCAGATATACTGTAATATGCTTTCACATTGCTGATGTGTGGCCTCTTATTTATCCTACCAACTATACCCAGCTGCTAATATATAACACTTATTTGCAAGTATTTTGAAAATGGCTTACAGTGTACAAATCTGTTCTGCACCTCTCTGCCACGTTGTCACTGCTACTGAAATCAATCTGGAATGGGGAAAGATTATCACATAGATTTGAAGCTAGTGAGTAATAGCTTTGAATCTTTGTGATTCAAAACTATCCATCAAAACCTCTAATGGGGTGTGACAGAAAAGGCCGCTGAGTTCTTATTTATAACTTTATTTCTGGATCGACTCTTTCTGAGCCAGAGGTGGGAGAGAGTTTGATTGAATCAGTTTAATATTACAAGAGAAAGGTCAGGAAAGAACCTAACGTAACACAATTAAAATATAATTCCAATGTAAAGACAATGTTCAAGATAAAACAAAGTACTCTGCACAGTTTTAGATAATCTCTAGTTTTTCTACTGTCATGATTACTCTGGATTTGTTGTGTTTTATTCATCATATGTGATTTATTGTGTGAATGCTTCTTTATTGTTTATAATTTCATCCATGTTTTTTTGCAACCAACCATCTTCCACATATTTTGTGCTGCTTTAATCATTCCGGTATTAAAACATTCATCTTGACAGGAATTGTTGTTCTATCCCTTTCAGTTTTTGTGCAGAGAGAAGTAAACACTTTTTGATCATTAAATAAGAAAACTCAAACAAAACACAAACCAACTAACCAGCTGTCTTCACTGTTAAACACAAACAAGCCACTGCTAAATGTCGGATCAGCTACTACTAATATACCCTGGTGGTGATTAGCTCAACCTGTCTCACCTGTGTGGGGCTGCATTCTCTCACCTCGCCTGAGAACAGAACAGAACATTTGACAGGGAATACCAAAATAAAAGCAGGATCTTAGCATTGCTAATGTTAGCTTTCAGTTTAGCTAGTTTTAGCTTTAACTATTCTACTCATTTAAGCTTTTGTGTTTTGCTAATTCTAGGTTGTGCTTAAATATTTGAGCCTATTTGGATGGTTTCAGCTTTTGTTCTGCTTATTTTAACTTTAACAATTTGGTTTCAGCCATTCGGCATCAGCATTCACAATATGTGTCTAGACAAAGGGCATTTTAGGATAACGTTAAGGTAAATGTTTTACTTTGTTGCAACACTGATTATAAAGGTTTTCATGCAATGCAATAAAAACAAGATAAATCTGTTCAGTTGTCTGGCTGAAGAAATTGATGTTTTCAGTAAATATACATTCCTGTTTTTGCACAATAAAATCAAATGTTCTGATTTGTTTGTTATAATAAAATGTTGCCCTGAGGCAACAAGGCACTACTGAATGAATAAAAGTTAAAAATAATAAAAAATGAATTGATTGAAATAATAGGATAAGGTATAATCAAAGGAATATATATATATACATATATACATATATGTATATTTTTTTTCTATCTGATATAATGCATACCATACAGCTCAGAGAAAGCAAAAAATTGAACCTTTTTCATGAGGACAAAACAAAGAAGATGGCACCATAGTGTTATTTTTATGTATATAAGTGTTAATGTATCTGGTGACAATGAACAACATTCATTAACAAATTATCTGTGATATGTAAAGTTTGAATCCACAATGAGTTCCTAGAATTTATAAATATTTTACTGCATAAATTAATGTAATTATTTTTTGTATGTGACTTCTTCCCTGTAGTGTTTCTGAACTTTCTTCTGCAGATTGCACATTCCATTTTTAAAAAGGAAAGAAAACATCTATTATTACTAGCAAAAAAAAAAAGGTATTCACACAGTTTAACTCATTAATAAGTACAGTCAAGACCAGGTTCATGAGCTTTGAGTCCTAAAATCTCTCTATCCAGAGACGACTGGTGTTAATTGGCTGGCAGGTCTATATAACCCTTACAATAAAGATTTAAAAGAAAAATTACAATTTAGAAAATTGTTTCATTTTTTGGATGAAGTTTAGAACGTTAACCAACACCTAAAATTAAAACAATTCTTTAAAATGTGCTGATTTTTTATTGCCCAGAAAGGACAACACAAGATTTCCTTTGTGTTTATGGGGTTGAGTGATTGACAGGTGTAAAGACACACTTCCTTTAGTTGCTGCTCATTTGAGCTAATTCTGTTCAACCCAAAGGCCAAAGAGCCAATGTAACATGACAGGGTGAGAACGTGAGAACATTCTGCACATGTCATTTGTTTTATTTTATATTTATTTTTAACTCCTCCAGAAATCACCTCACTTCTTTGAAGCAGGGCTTACTTTTTTCCTTTTTGTATCTCAGAAAAGTAAAATGGCCCCGTTGGTAAGTTGGCCCAGTGTTTCTAATATAAACACAGATAAATCTGTATATTTGTATATAAATTATCCTTTCATTTAACAGTGCTCTGATGGCTGTTCCAGCTGTTTGTACATGATGTTCGCACACGCAGCGTGTCCTTGTGAGAATAGAGTTTTTTTAAACTATGATAAAACATCATTCATGCATGTAACAGGTCTCATCCCACACTGCAGGGAAAAAAAAGGAAAAGAGGAAATATTCGAAAAAGCCACACACCCGATGTCTATCCGCTCATCTGAAAGTAAATAAATATAAGAGAAACACAGCAACACGATACATATCCATATCAGTGACGTGTGGTGAGGTTCATGGATGGTGAGGCACTCAGTTCATCAGAGTCAATTTACAAATACTGTATATGAATCCTACAGAACAACTTATTTGCTATATGATTGGCTGAAGTTAAGAAGTTATGTTAAATATCTCATGTCAGTGTTCTTTACACAAACTGCAGCTTGATGCACATTTCATTAAAACAAAGTTATTATGTCCTACCTTTACTTATAACTTAAGTCCATGCACTGCTCACAAT
>JAUBOC010117095.1:0-11423 GCA_032275365.1 Anablepsoides cearensis | reverse complement strand
GTTGCGGACCTAATAATAATTATAAGCGGTTTAGAATTTGCGGAACTAACTTTTTTATTAGCGGTGCCCACCACTGTTGTTAAGCTTTGGTGAACACCCTGAATCAAGTGGATTCCAAATGTTCATTCATTTAGGATGTACATCCAATGATTAGCTGAGAGTTTCATTAAAACTCACCCAGTTTTTCATGGAATATCTTGCTGACAGACAGACAAAGGCACACAGGCAACTTTACTGCCCTTGATGCAAACTGGTTTTTAATGACTCCAAAAAAAAAAAACACAAAAAACTTGAGTTCTTCCTGTGAGACTTCCTGGTGTTTGTTCTTTTGCCATCAGTGATACGGTTCTGACCAGTCAGGTGGTATTCAGTAGTGTTTTTGCATCTCTCTGTTTTAACCTCAGCCTCACAGATACTCTGATGCAAATAAATCCCTTGGGTTTTCTATTTTCCCATCAGCTTCCAGTCTCTTAGTTCCTGAGCCCTTGGATTCCTGAAGGTGTCTGCCTGGTCTTATATAACTGTCAGCTCAGTGGATCAGTGTTGGCCTTTTCTCTTTTCCATCTCCTGGGATCTCTCTGAATGTATGTTAAGTCTTAAACAAGATTACAGTTTGTGTCCTAATGGCCTTCATGTGCTCTGTGACCTTCTTAAATGAGTTCAAAGCAGGTTAATGATTGAAAGGTTAAAGGTTAGTTACTAAGTCACATAATGAAACCAGCAGATTTCATTTTAGGGATGAAGATGAAACTGTTGAATTTTGACCAAGTGGCTGAAAAAGAATAAACAACTAAGGAATAAAGTTTAGTTTGCTATAATTCTTGTGTTTCACATTAGTATTGCAGTAATGTTTTTATTCTGAATTTTAGCTCAGGTTTAAAATGTCTGTTTGTCTTCTTGTCCAAAGTAAATATGTAAAAATGTGCTGGTTGATAACGTTTAGCTGCTCACTAACATTTCTCTTCACTTCTCTGCCTTCCTCTCTGCTCTCTTCTGTTCCCTTCTTTTCCTTCTGTCCTCCTCTTTGGCTTCTGTTTCCCCAGGGTCGCCATATGAAGACAGGGCAGCTGGCAGCCATCAAGGTCATGGATGTCACTGAGGTAAGAGAGAGACACACGCAGAATAATCCTCTAAAACGATTATACCATAGCAAACTATGTCATCTAATCAAGACCCATGAGTCAGAGCTGGTGTGTGTTTGTATGTGTGTGAGATGTGGAGGGAAGGACACAAGGACAGGTCTCCTTCCACGTCATTATTAGCTGGAGGTATCAGAACAGCAGTGTGGTCTCAGGCGGTCTATATTTAGAAAGCCTCACACCCTTCATCTCCCTGTTGTTTCTTAACTGCCAGTAAAACAGAAAACATTCACAAGTTACTATGAATTAATTATTTCAGCAGAAGAATGAAGGAAAAATGCAATACTTTTAAAGTAATTAACAGCTCCTGTAACAACTTGTTTCAAACATCTGCTCCATGACGCCTGTGAAAATGGAAGCAGGCTTTGGAGCTCAGTTGTTTGCTCTGCAACATTAAATTGATTCATATTGAGCCTGATTGTGTTTTTTTGTTCAAAAATAAAGAAAATGATCCAAATTGATGTTTCTGTTTTTGCTTGTGTCAGAATGAGCAAGATGAGATCAAAGCAGAGATCAACATGCTGAAGAAGTTCAGTTACCATAAGAACATCGCCACCTACTACGGAGTGTTCGTCAAGAAAACCCAATCTGGCTCCGAAGATCAGCTTTGGGTAGGAAATCCTTTCTCTGCGTTTGTGTACATTTCTCTGTAGCGTTAGTGAAACATATTGGATGAATTTTATTGGAAGTTGGTAACTAATTAACTTTGGAATCAAGCCCATTCAAGATGTTGAGCAACCCTATTTCACACAGAAACGCCTATTACCCAAATAATCTCACAGATATTGGACTAAGAATTGATGAGGTCGCCTTTTTTACATGCCAGAATTATTACTTTCAATGATAGGTCCCTGTTAGCAAAATATCTCATGAGCCACTAGGCAGGTTTAATTGAAAAGTTCACAAAGTAATCATTAGATATACATACATCTACAACATTCACAACACATACTGAGTGCTAACAGATCACACACAAAGTTTACACAAAGGTTTACCAAAACTGTAATTGTGCCTTTTTTAGTTCTTAATGTAAACACGTGAAATGGAGTCCTTCAAGGAATCCTGGGTTTTGAACATTTTTTTGTTTACATGAGAAATGCAAACAGCAGCAGAAGCAGCTTTCAGCGATGCTTTATAAGTAAAAAACAAAACATTAATATGACCAGCAGTAGGTTTGGGTCCACTGGGGGATCCATGCACACATTATGCTCCAGTGTAAGAATCAGAGGATGTGGAGCAGCTTATGTCTGGCTGCTGCTGCAGTAAATCATGTGTTAACCTGATCTAAGGGAGCTCTCGTCACACTCATCCTGTTGCATTAATCTCACTGCGCACGGAGGACACACATTAATGCATTTCACACGCAGCAGATCTACTGCCTGCAGACTTCTCCCTGACTCAACAGCTCTTTTTGTTTCCTGTCCGAGTTTATAGCTGGGTTTTTTTTTTTTTACTCGCATCCTCTTCTATTTTTACCTGCAGTCTAGGAACTTACTGCCTTTGTGTTTGTGTACACACTGAGTGTAGCTGCTGCCAGCCAACTGCCTCTTTGTCTTTAATCTAAAAGAATTGATGGGGGAGGGATTCTAGCAGAGCCAGAACTGACCACCTGAACGTCTGCCTGCCAAATTCAGTGATTAGATAAACTTCAAGATGGCTGCCGCAGCCAACTGACTTTATGTTTGGTGAGGTAGTAGCTGACGGTAATCTCTACCACGTATTCTGAGCGCTAACAGATTGATATTTGTTTCAAACTTAGCCATTACCTCTGTTTGTCTGTTAGCAAAATATCTCAGGAATCACAGAACGGATTTTAATGAGACAATCATTGGACGTACAAATACAACTTTTAGAGCTGTGATAGCTGCCATAGTCAACTGATTTTAGAAAATATAAAAATGGCTCCAACTCAGTCACTTTGACAAACATCAAGGCAAATGTCTGTGCTTGTAGCTGTCAGTCACTCTCAAAACAGTTTATAAATATTATCCTTTGCTTTAAACTTTACCATAAACCTTTGGAGTCAACCCTGTTTAGCTGTTAGTAAAATATCATGAACCACATGAACAGATTTGGGTAAAACTCTTGGAAAGTAATAATTAAAGGGCCCGTGACATCACATTTTTGTAACAAACATGAATGCATTTTTGGAAAGATAACATTGATAACATGTTGCGAAACAATATTTCACGTCCCTGAGATGAACAGTTGTTGAGATATTTGCATGTGAAGAAACAGGAAGTGATGTCAAAGGGGAATGTCAGCATGTAAACAGAACGTTGTTACAGAAGCTAACAAAACAGACTGTAGAAAAGAATCTGATGTTTCTTTAGTTTATTTTTAGTCACTATCAAAGAGCTACAAGTTGTTTCTGGTTCCTTAAATACAATTTTTAGATGAAGTTGCTTCAAAGTCAAACAAATAATATAAAAGTTGTTTTCTGTGTTTTTCATGCAGCTGGTCATGGAGTACTGTGGAGCTGGCTCTGTGACAGATCTGATAAAAAATACCAAGTCCAAGACTCTGAAGGAGTCCTGGATCGCTTACATCTGCAAAGAGATTCTGAAGGTAAGTGCTGAGGCTGACCGAGCGAAACAAAAACTTCAGCTTCTTTCAAGTTACAAACACAACAATGATCACATTTTAAGAAAACATCTTACTCGAGTGTTCATACTACTGTTTTCCTGTTTATAGATGTTTGTCTTCTACATACTTACTTACTTACGTCAAAACCCTTGGTTCCATCAGGAAAAGGGTTTTTTGTTGCATTACTGTAACTTTCATACTTTTTAAATGTATTAACTTTATTTACAAAAAAAAAACTGAAAAAAAAATATATCTTTTATTTTTTCCAAAAACATTGTTCTCTAAAATCTACTTTAACAAACCTATTTTTGCTTTCCTTATTTACTCATTTATTTAGCTTTCAGCTACTGCCTTGCTAAATTTAGCTTTCAACTACATTTAGCTATTAGGTACAATTTTCTAAATTTAGCTGTCAGTTTTAATTTTGCCAATGTAGTTTTTAATATGTTGTGTTAATTTCAGCTTTTAGCTACAGTGTTGCTCTAGGAAAACTGTTTAGCTAGGACCTTGTAGCTTTTAGACACACTTTTAACTATGACGTTGCCATTTTTAGCTTACAGCAGTGGTTCTGATAACTTTAGTTTGTAACTATAGTTTTGGCTTTTACCAAGGATTGGTAGCTTTTTGCAACAATTTTGCATTTTAAATTTTTTAGAAACCGTTTAGCTGTTTTTAGCTTTTAATTATTGTTTTGTGAAATTTAGCTTTTAGTAATTTATTTCTGCTTTTAAATTTTGCTAACTGTTTTTTTGCTTACTGCAGCTTTTGGATAGAATATTGCTGCATTATTGCCTTTACCTACAGTTTTGCAAATTACAGTTTTTAACTACAATGTTACTACATTTTTAGCTTTTTTGATAATTTCAACTTTTAGCAAGAATTTTGCTGATTTTAGGTTTTAGTTCAGGTTTTGCTGATTTTTGCTTCAAGGTAAGGTTTTGTTTATTCTAAATTTTAGCTACTATTTTGATTATTTGAACTGATTGTCAATCAATTCTTCATCAAATTCCTGAAGCCATTTAACACACAGGATTGACACTGCATCATTACAGAAAGAACATTTTGTCCTATATGTGATCCATGTAAATCATAAATTTGTAAGAAACTGTACTTATTTTCCCCACTTCTGTTATTTTTTTATTTTGGGATGCTGAAGGCTATCATTAAAGACAACACATCAGTATCTCTATACCTCGTCGGGAGCAGGTCTGCTCTGAGCAGAGGCGTAGTTTATTTCTGTTCTAACATGTTTTTCTCCCACCTCTACCCTCATTACTTTAATTAATTTAGTCTCTTTCTGCTGTCTCTGCCTCACATCTTCTTATTACCTATTTTCTTTACTTTTAATGCAGTAAAAATGATCATTTTTGAGCTATAAAACATGCATTTGTAACAGGATTCATGTATTTATTCCATCACCTGCAATAATGTAAAGCGTATTTCCAATTCCGTCACAAGCAGGTGACACATCCAGGTCTGGAGCAGCTGGTGCAGCTTCAGCACGGCTCTCTCTCTGTATTTTTAGAAACAGAATTTGGCTCTTCTCTGTTTCCTTCACACCTTATCTGTGTCTGCAGGGTCTGGCTCATCTCCATGGGCACAAGGTCATCCACAGAGACATCAAGGGACAGAACGTCCTGCTGACCGAGAACGCTGAGGTCAAATTAGGTCAGTCTGCTGTTTAAACTCCATTTAGCTTAAGTAGCTTCAGAATTGGGTGGTCAGTAGGAGGTGTAAAGTTTCAGTTGGCTTAGAGACTTGCATTAATTTTCCTGTACGGCTTTACTTTCTGCTTTTATGTCGAAAACCAGCCTATTCATCCCTTTGTAACTCTGCCCGCAGGGACACTTTCCATCCTCTTTAAAGTCTAATAAAAAAGGATTATAGTGTGTGTGTCTGTGTGGCCTTGTTTTTCCTACATCGTGGGGACAATTTTCCCAAAAAAAGCAGCCTCATAGGGACCGAGCGTGCATCGTGGGGACCAATGCCCGGTCCCCACAGGTCCAAATGCAAATTACACGTAGAGGGTTTGGTTTAGGACTAAGGTGAGAATTGAGTTTAGGTTAGTTTTAGGTTCAGGTGAGGTTAATTTTAGGATAAATGGTCAGAGTTAGGCTATAAAATTTCCAATAAATAAATAGAAGTCAATGCACGGTCCCCAAGGGGATATACAAACCAGACCTGTGTGTGTGTTGCTTTACTACATCATTTGGACCATTTTTCAGACAGAAACAGCCTTGTGGGGACCCAATGCTGCTTATGTGGACCAAAGCCTGGTTCCCATGGGTAGGGATGATAATTTTGTATGGGGGGTTAGGTTCAGGAGGACTAAGATGTAATTTAAGTTAAGGGGGTTAGGTATGCACTGGGGTGATTAGGTTTAGGGTTAGGAGTCAGGGTTAGGCTATATAAAGACTGGAATATGAATGGAAGCCAATGCAAAGTCCCCACGAGGATAAAGAAAACAATCTGTGTGTGTGTGTGTTTGCAAGTTTCTTGTTTATAGTCTCATATATATTTTTAAACCCACCTGCTTCCTCATACTTTGTACTGTTTTATCATTTTTATATCAACACATTCAGCTCAATTAAGAATACTGTGCTACTTCCCATCCATTCATCCATCCATCCAATTAATGACAAAGGACAGCCCTGGCACAGTCCAGCTCTCCCCCTGAAGCGGTCTGACTTAGTGCCAGCTCTATGAATCAGGCTCTTGCACTGTTTTTATAGGGACTGAATGCCCAGTAACAGCAGACTACCAATGCCTCACTAAGACTCACAGATCACCCCTATCTCACAGTTAAATACCTTCTCCATGTTCACAAAACATATATGTGGACTGGATGGGCAAACTGTCATGCCCCCTCAAAGACCATAGTGAGTAAAAAGCTGGAACAGTGTTTCACGGCCAGGAAGTTTAACTGTTGACTGGACTCTCTGGAAGCTGAGGACTGTGATTCACCTATATGGAACACATTTAATCTAATTTATGATAAACTAAAACATAGCAAAGTGCAGTAATTCTGTTTGTGTATCTTTATTCTGCAGTGGACTTTGGTGTTTCAGCCCAGATGGACAAAACCGTAGGAAAGAGGAACACTTTTATTGGAACGCCCTATTGGATGGCACCAGAAGTTATCGCCTGCGAAGAAAACCCTGCAGGCAAATATGACTGCAAGGTGATATTTCCTCTCTAACATTCTTTCTGAGATGCCTCACAGTGTTTGGACTCCACCCCCTCCTGAGAACTTATTTTTCCTTCATTGCAGAGTGATATATGGTCTCTGGGAATCACAGCAATAGAGATGGCTGAAGGGGTGCCACGTAAGTCCTCATTCCATGTGCTGCATCAAGTGAAACCATGGTTCATTTCCTACTGTTGGTTAAAGTCCAACTGATCATTTTTAAGACACAATTTAAGATAACTTGTAACTAGATTCAGTATGCTTTTGAAAGTTTTGCAGCATTTATTTAGTCGGTTATAATTTGCCACCCTGTTTGTCTCTTCTTAATTACAGCAGCAGTGTTTTACTTTAGTGATCATGTGTTTTATGTTTTCATACGATCCATAATTCTCTGCTGGAGAGAAATGTAATTTACGTGTCTTGCTGTCCATGTGCTGTACAATCAGGAAATCTGGGATCACCAAAGGGGGTCTTACTGGCAAGTCGTGAACCTGTTTACATCCAAGATGATTCTTAAATTAGCCGCCCCCTTTTAGCATAGCTTGATTTTGCTCACCCGTTTCAGCTTGCTTGCTGTTGCTGAAGTGGAGTTTTCTGCCAGTGTCCTGGATATTTAAATTCTACTTCTGTCGGGTCTCAGGCATTTGCAAGATTTCATAGTTCATGAGACAAACAGATCCTGGGAAGCTCCTCCTGCTGCTGAACCTGTCAGAGACTAGTTTTGTTTTTTTCCCCCGCTGGAGTCTCGACACTGATATCCATCGTTTGGCTACAATTCTTTCACAGACAGAGCGCCTCACCTTCCGGCAGATGGATTCCTCCATCCACAATATCTGTTCTTTCTCCATCCAGGGGTTTTTGGCGATTGGATGAACTTTATGTGTCTGGAAGAGTCATGTATCCGTATCGAACCGTATCAAACAGTGCTTTAGGTTCAATACACACTTGTATGGAGCAATACAGATTTTTTAAATGTATTTTATCACCTTGTCTTCTGAAGACGCTCTGTGTTGAAGGATCAGTGGATCTGTGATTGACTACTCCACCTAGGCTGCGTTTTTGAGCGCAAATCCACTGAGAAACTTGCTGTTTCAGCAACATTTAATTTAAAACTGGACTTTTTAGGTTAAACAAATATTTATTATTAATTTCAATAAATTACAAGATAAAAAGGGCATGGAAATTTCTCTTTTTTGTATCGAAAAAATATCGTACCGTGAGACTAAAGTAACGAATCGAACTGAATTGTGAATTTTCTGTATTTTTGCAACCCTAGTAAATGGATGTACTTTCTGACTGGTTAATAACTCTGGTTAGAAAATGTTTGGCCCAGGACTTGTGTAGAGAAAAGGGTGCGTCAAGGTGCTCTGTGAATAAAATAATGCAATTTTCATCACTCAGCTGCATCAAGGCCCTTTATGGTGACAGAGTAGAAATAGTTTGCTACGTTAATGTCTTTTAGAGCAGAGCATTCCAGTAATGACACGTGTCAAGATGCTGCTTTAAATGTTACCTTTATGATCATTTGTTACATTTATCTAAACTCCCCCTTTTGTTTTCTCCGACTTTTCAGCGCTGTCTGACATGCACCCTATGAGAGCCCTCTTCCTCATTCCACGCAATCCTCCCCCTAAACTAAGCAATAAGTCAAAGTGGTGAGTGTACGTGTGTGGTAATAGTTTCTACGTTGGCTGATTATTCGAAGACTACAGCTGTTTCTTTTCCATCGGACTTTTAACTGAGCACGTGTTTTGTTTCAGGTCAAATAATTTCCAGACGTTCCTAGAATGTACGCTGATGAAAAACCAGTGTCAGAGACCCAGCACAGAACAGGTCCTCCAACATCCGTTCATTAAAGACTTTACTAACGAGAGGGGGGTCCGCACTGAGCTGAAGGAGCACATCGACAGCGTCGCAAAGAGAAAAAGTGAGAACCTAACACCTGCCCCCTTTCATACCAGAGTTTTAGACCATGAATATCTTGTGTTTTATAGTTGTTTTGGTCAATCTCATGCAGTATTGTGAGATGCCACTCTCAGAATAAAGGAGTGAGTACGGTAATTCTCAGCTACTACCGCATCAAATTTTAACTCCATATCTGGTAAAATGTCTGCATTGTAGTCATTCTTTATCAGAATGTGCAAAATAATGAGAGAAGAATATACAAATTTATTTACTTAGCCTTTTAATGTGGTTTATCAAACCATTTTGCCATTTTTGAGCTGCTGGAAGAACATTAGGGCTGATTTGCAGCCAGTCACAAATAGAAGCAGTGTCATTAATAGAACTCCCTACAACACTGGATTTTCATTCTTTTTAGATTTTTGCAGTTTTTCCTCTGCATATTTGATGCTGTTTTACTCCAAAATGTTCAGGTCATTCAGTGGATGGGTTATATGACTTACAGGTTTTATACTTTTTATACTTTTCAGAAGGTTTAACTTTATTTACAAATGTTTTTACCAAAAAACACATTGTTTTCTTCAAATCCTTTAACCTAGCCTTTTAATACTTTTAGCTTTTACCTAAACTTTTTCTTCTTTTAGCAAGCATTTTTTAGCTAGTGTTTTGCTACAGTCAGGTGATGTTCTGCCATTTTAGATTTAGGCTAGCAGTGTTGATCTTTTAGCTAGTGTTTTGCTGCTTTTAGCTTTTAGCCAGTGTTCTGCTTCTTCAGTAAATTTCAGCAACATCATTTATCACTCAGCATGCATAATGTATTTTTGCAAAAGACAAAAAGCTAGTTTCTAATCTTTCTGTTTTTTCTTCTCTTCTCTCATAAGTTTCACCAGACGTTTCGTGGCCCAGTAGTGGAGAAGAGGACGATGAAGATGAAGATGAGAAGTCAGTTTTTCTAAATTTTACATGTAACCTAAAATAAGAGCTCAGATTTTTTTTTCAAGTGGGGTTCTGTGGAAAAGTTTTGAACAATTGATATCTTACCTGTTGAAGATAACTCTTTAAAAACCTCAATGCAGAGAAACAAAGTTTAAAGGCTCGTCTGAGGAGAACGACCAGAATTATAGAAATTAAATCTGAAAAATTTATAGTAGTTTATTCTAACACTAGTTTATAAAACCTTTACATCTCTGTCACTTTCATATTACAGTTATTATTATTATTTTATAGTTATTTGGAAATGCAAATGATGGAAACAAGAGAATGTTTCACTAGCTAGCTGTAGCACTTCCTGTGCAGCCTACAGCACTTCCTGCAGGAAAATCATATTTCCACTGGAAATAATTTGTAATGCAAAACTGATGGCTGTGTTAAAGGTGAATACAGTGAATATAAGTTTCTTTCCTGTTGGTAAAATGAAAATAAATCATTTATAATTGTTTCCACATCTAAAGTTTTGCTCCAAATCTCCAAAGATTATAAAACCAAATCTCCTGCTTTTCTATCGATGTAGGTTTAGACTGTGAACAGGTTGTTCTGAAATTTCAGTTTTCTTCTGGTGAAGCCATTTTTGTTAATTTGTATAATGTATACTATTATTAAAATTCAAATTTCTCTTTATCTTGGGATTTTTAGCAGACATCTGATGGTTTTGGACCAAAATAAGGAGGTGCTTGGAACTTTTCAGCCTTCCATTCACCTAAACTAACCCCTGTTCCAGCAGATAAAAGCAACCCTGCAGCATGATGTTGCCACCACCATGTTTCACTCTGATTCTTTTTTCTGTCTGTAGTAGAGCAGCGTTTGCATCAACTTGAGCTTTTTAAGTTCTTTTAAGGTCTTAGCCATGCTTAAACTAGCCATTAGCTCATCAACCCAGTCAGAACTGAACTATTTCTCATAACTGAGGTCATTCAAAGAACTACCTCCAACGGGTAAAATATTGATTTTTCACAAACTTTCCACAAAAATCCTACTTCAGAAGGCTTCAATTATCCTTTTATTTACCAGCATGATTTTTGACATCTCTGTGCTCACTAAGAAAAATGCTACTTTTCAGAGTTAGCCCTGGAAACGCTCCAGAGTCAACCCTGAGGAAGGACTTCTTGCGCATCCAGAATGCCAAAGACAAGCATTCAAATGAACCGAGGCACCAACAGCTGGGTCAGCAGCAGAACCAGGATGCCAACCGCCTGTTTGCTCAGGGACATAAATTATTGGAGGAGCAGAGAGAGCAAAAGAAACAGCTATTTAAGGTGAGGGATGAGACAAACTCAACACACGAGGGTCTCCAGCATGGTTTTCAAAAGCCCAAATGTGATTTCAAGATGAGGTCAAAGGCCCAGATGAACCTAGCCAAGCCACAGTGAAAATCTAAAACAAGCAAAACTGTGTGTAAAACTGGCAAAACAGGAGCTACCACTTGCCAAACTATAGCTAGGGGCTAAAATCATCAAGGGTGCTCGATAAGTAAACAAATAGAAAGTCGTTGCCCAAACTAACACAAGCTAACTGTGCAGGAATCTTTCCATGAGATACAGTGGGGAGAACAAGTATTTGATACACTGTTGATTTTTCAGGTTTTCCCACTTGCAATGCATGTAGAAGACTGT
>JAUBOC010116912.1:0-11437 GCA_032275365.1 Anablepsoides cearensis | reverse complement strand
ATTGAAAACTCAAGACAGCCATAACATTATGTTTCTTTACAAGTGTATGTAAACTTTTGACCACAACTGTACATATTGATCTGGCTTTATTAGGCTCTTGCCTCCTGGTTTGACACGTCATCAATTCAACAAACTAATCTCCCAGTTATGTTGACTAAAATAATTGTATAAGGTCTAACCCAGTGTTATTGTCTGAACCAAATCAGAATATGATCAAATCTTTTTAATTTGAAAAGTTTCTTACTTGTGGTTTTGATTAATCCTGGTAAAAACCAGACCTTTGCTCTACGCTTTATGTCAGAAGGTCTGGAACCTCGGCTATAGAGAAGTGATTTCTTGCTGGAGACGTGGACTCTGTTGAAATTTAAACAACTGGATCTGATTTTACCGAATCGCTAACGTTTGGCTGCGACATATGTAGTGCGCCAGCTCGACTGTGAAGGAAGCTAATCTAAGAAGCTAACCGGAAATTGCGTGCGCTGTAAAACAACCACCCCCTACTAGGAAACGAGAAGTACTGAGCTGAACGAGATGGCTGTAAATGAGTGCTGCAGGATTTGTGAGACAAATTTAATTTAATTTGGAAGCCTTGTCAACACGGACTGGCTTCAGTCACTTTCTCCGCTGCCATTGCTAAACTACAGGCACATTAAAACAGTGAAGAGTAATTTTGATGTTGATTTTCCTGTTTGGCCTGGTTGAAATTCTACCAGAGAAATCATTGTCTATGGGAGAAATCTCAGCCTCTGCAGCAAAGGGAAACTAGAGTTGAGCAGAACTGTGTAGGAAGGCAAGGGCCAGGCTAGGTTTGATTATAAAGTGTAGGAAAACTGACAATCAATAAAAACACAAGCAACGATTTAATTAAATAAATTATCTTCATTATATCTAATTCTGCTCTAATATTTGTCTCCTGACTCCTCTAATTACCTCTCCACACTAATCGCCCTCGGTGACAGACTGCACCATCAAACCAAATCAAGTGTCAGGCCGTTCTTTTCCCCCCAAAGACCTTTTATGTTAATTAGTAATGAATACTCCTTTTCACATCATAACACACAGAACAATACAACAACGGAGGCTGTCACTTCCTGTCAAACTGCTCCAATTACCGACCATCGCTTTGGGAAATCGGAGGAGAGCAGACTGAGAAATTCAGGTGATGCTGAATGTAATAGTGTGAAATCCAAGTAAAGGATGTTGCTGGAGGCTGCAGACAAAACACCAACATCAGACACAATATGCTATGAGTATTTAGGCAGAGTTTCACATAGTTTGGTCTCCACTTTGCACCTGCAGGTTTAATCAGGTTTAAGGAATATAGGATTTCAATCTTGTTATTGACATTCAGATGGACAGTATTTAGGTGATTATCTGAACTTGGTGCACTTAATATACCACAAAAAATTGTGTTTCTGAATATTGCAGCTGCTGAGAGACTATTTGAATATCTAAGAAAATATGTTTTCCCACCTTATGAATGAAATCCCAAACATTACTAGAAATTTCTTTGTTAGTTTGGTTGTTTTAAATTCAACCCTGTAACAGGACAATTTGATTCCTGAGTATAACTGTAAAATATAATCAAATATTTTTTTCACTTTCTTTGTAATCACCTGTACCTTGGGTAAAATAACTTATTGTAAGAATATTTTATTTAAAATTAAATTAAAATAATTTAACAGTCAAGTAGAATATGGCAACTTAATATACTGAGTCTTATATAAGATGTCTTCCTAAGTCATAAAAATGCACTTTAATATAAATATTAGATCATGCATTTTTATGTTTTCTACTCGTCTTCTAAACTTTGCATACAGTTCAACAAACATTAATGTAATATATCTTATTATTATCCATAATGTATAATAATGTATCAAGTAACTGGGTCGAGCACACTGTAACAGGGTTGAATGCACTGCAATAGAATTGAGTGCACTGCAACAGGGTTGAACGCACTGAACACACTGTAACAGGGTTAAACACACTGTAACAGGGTTGAACGTACTGTAACAGGTTTGAACGCACTGTAACAGGTTTGAACACACTGTAACAGGGTTGAACACACTGTAACAGGGTTGAACGCACTGTAACAGGTTTGAACGCACTGTAACATGGTTGAACACACTGTAACATGGTTGAACGAACTGTAGCAGGTTTGAACGCACTGTAACAGGGTTAAACACACTGTAACAGGGTTGAACGCACTGTAGCAGGTTTGAACGCATTATGACAGGGTTGAACACACTGAACACACTGTAACAGGGTTGAACACACTGTAACAGGGTTGAACACACTGTAACAGGGTTGAACACACTGTAACAGGGTTGAACGCACTGTAACAGGTTTGAACACACTGTAACAGGGTTGAACACATTGTAACAGGGTTGAACGCACTGTAACAGGTTTGAAAGCACTATAACAGGTTTGAACACACTGTAACAGGTTTGAACGTACTGTAACAGGGTTGAACGCACTGTAACAGGTTTGAACGCACTGTAACAGGGTTGAACACACTGTAACATGGTTGAACACACTGTAACATGGTTGAACGCACTGTAGCAGGTTTGAATGCACTGTAACAGGTTTGAACGCACTGTAACAGGGTTGAACTAACTATAACAGGGTTGAACACACTGTAACAGGTTTGAACGTACTGTAACAGGGTTGAACGCACTGTAACAGGTTTGAACGCATTATAACAGGGTTGAACACACTGAACACACTGTAACAGGGTTAAACACACTGTAACAGGGTTGAACGCACTGTAACAGGTTTGAACGCACTGTAACAGGTTTGAATGCACTGTAACAGGGTTGAACTAACTATAACAGGGTTGAACACATTGTAACAGGTTTGAACGTACTGTAACAGGGTTGAACGCACTGTAACAGGTTTGAATGCACTGTAACAGGGTTGAACGCACTGTAACAGGGTTGAACGCACTGTAACAGGGTTGAACACACTGTAACAGGGTTGAACACACTTAACACACTGTAACAGCGTTGAACTAACTGTAACAGCGTTGAACTAACTGTAACAGAGTTGAACTAACTGTAACAGGATTGAACACACTGTAACAGTGTTGAATGCACTGTAGCAGGGTTGAACGGCCCTATAACAGGGTTGAATGCACTTTAACAATGCAGTTGAGGCTAAAGGGAACATTTCACTACAGTGCATGAAATTGCACACATTGCAGATAACAAGGGATGATTTTCCGATGACACCTCTGTTCAAAATACATTCTAAGACAGTATAAGTACACCTGAAGAGACATAATTTATTGTTCTTGTTGGACCTATAGCCTACACAGAAAATAGATGTTTTTTTTAATCTCTGATCTGTATCTTTGTAAATGGCAGCTACAACTTTATTTACAAAACTAGATCCAATTTTGAACAAGATGAGAGGGCAGAGATTCTTCATCCTCTTTACTAAAGTCAGTGGTTCAAGATATAACTGAATTTTTGACTCTAAGCTAACCTGAACTAAGCTAAAATAAGATATGAAATTACTGCCTGCACAGAAGGATGGAATCTGTCATCACTCGAACTGAAGTTAACAAACTTCAACCTTCAGGTCTGGTGACTCAACTCCACGCAGTGATCAGAGGTTTTTACTCTTTTTTTTCTCTCAAAGCTGCTGGAAGTGGTCCATATTTGTCCCTGGGCAGATTTGTCTTTTACACTGTGTGTGTGTATTGCTGTTTGTATTAGGTCCTCTGTGTCCAGTAGTGACCCAGCTCTCCTCTTCCTCTCACCATCTTTAATGAGGGACAGATGGCTGCTCTCCATCAGCACCTCCTCCATTCATTCATCAGCCCACAGCGTAGCGGAGAAAAATCTGACGGCATCATGACAGAAACTGTGGCAACGCAGCGTGAAACCCTTCACCAAGGAGCTTCCCGCCCCTCCGACAGCATAGAGGTGTTGCTTGGTTGGACTCAGAGATGACTCGGGTGTTTGGGTCTGACATGACAAATCCGTGTCAGTTGGAACAGATGGGTGAGGGTAACTCTTTGTTTTGAATGTCATCACTTCCCCTTTCATAATGTACCTTATTCAAGTGGTCTAAGAGAGACACTTTCCTGTCCTGAAGCCGATAGAGAGGGGCCTGAGTGAGTCAAGTCTTTGTTGGATGAGTTCCATTTCAAAGCATCTCGCTTAATGATTTCGATCCTTCTGCATTCTTTAATTGTAGATGTTTTTAAAATTTGGTTGGTTTATAGCAAAGTTATTGGCAGTTAAGTTTCCTGTATATACGTAACTTTGATGGCCAAAATGAAAAAATGGGTGTGGTCAAAAAGCGGGCCCTGGGGGCATTGAGACCCAACTTTTTTTCTGTTAACATGCTTTTTTTGAAAGCGTGAACCCTAAGGTACACTCAAAAAACAGATTGTTGGATTTACTCAACTCGGTTATGTCAAGTGGTTCCACATAACTGTTGAGTAAGTCCAGCGTAACTTTTACTATTTATTTCAATGTAATTGTGCAAGGTGCTTTAGATTTACTCAAATCAGTTAATTTAGTGGAACCACTTGACATAACAGAGTTAAGTAAATCAAACGATCTGTTTTTTGAGTGTATGGAACAGCTGACCTTTATGATATCTCAGACATGTGAATGTCCAGAGAATCCTGAAGACTCGATTAAAATCACATCAGATTTTAGATCAATTTGTGAAATTTGTTGAACATATTAAAGCCTTGTTTTGAAAAAGTTATTCAGTTGTAGTTGTACAGTCAACTCTATGAGACTTCCATTAGAATAGTTCATGAGATGTTTTTGTTATTGTTTGTACTGGTGACATATTGGGATTAAGCATTAATTAAGCATTGAATTATTGTTGTTTAGATTTTTTAAGCACAAAGGATGGGCATGTTCAAACTAGGTGTCATTGTTTCCCAAACTTATGTTTCTCTAGTGAGGGACACTTCATTCTCTACACTTCTTGTATAATTGATTCATTTTCAGTATAGAAATAAGTAACTTTAGAGAAGAAAGTTGATTTTTGTTGTTGCTGCATTGCTGTACTCCAAAATATCCTCAGAAATGTTCCAGTTTTCTGAATAACTGATGACTCTCAGTCATCTCTCACATCCTCCTCCTCATAAAGTACAAAAACCTCTGGAACACAGATTTATGATGAGAAAAGGTTATTTAGGTGGCAAACTCAACACTTCTACTGGCAAAGTCTCATGTCCTGTTAAAAAAACAGTTCTGAATGTCTGCATAGTCCATTATATTCATATTATTTATATTTCCTTGTCTTCTGTTCTTGTCACTGCAGTTCTTGATTCTTGTTAGTCATGTTTTTACAGGATACATGTGCATCATCTCTGTCTCTAGTAATTGTCTGCTGGCTTTTGTCCACGTGTTGTGTGGGTGGTTGTCATCAGCAGCTCTTTGTGCTCACTACAGCATCCAAAACAAATTTCCCTTTTGGCATTATGAGGTTTATCTGATCAAGTTCTGCACCATAAAATATTAAAGAACAAAAGCAAGTTTTAAAAACCTCAATAAAATGAGACTTCAAAGCTGAAATACTAGATCTTTGGTCAGCTTTTAAAATCTGTATAATGTGAAATGTATTCAAACATTAGGAAAGGTTTTCCTGAAGGATAACAATAAAGGTTTACTCCAGAGGTTTTCCAGACAGATTGATATAAAATTTAGAAATGCAGGTACACACTCAGAGTAAACAAAGTCTTTAAAAGTCACATAAACAGTAGAAGATAGAGATGGAGATATACAAGGGAAACTGCTGCTAAATGCAGGGAAAAAAACTGAAAGGATATGTCTAATAAACATAGAGGTACCCTTAAAACAGCTCTTTTTTCCTGAATTTAAAACATGTTTACCCTGCGAGGCAGGTGAAAAGATTGACACTTGTACATTCTCAGTTTAAAGTAAATGATTGCAATGAAAAAAATAAATATCTGAAATTTATTTAATCAGCCACAATAAATAATTATTTTCCACATTTAAATCGTCCAGTTAGAGTCTCTATAAAGTGGAACTGCAATGCTTTAATCTAAATTCCTTATTGTAACTCCACAAGCTCCGCCCCCTTTCTGAGGCATCTCAGATCAACCTGTTTTAAGGCTGTCTCTTCACACCCCACCCCCCTTTCAGAGCAGTCCATTGAACATTGATAGAGGGGTTTATTAGAGCAGTGCAGAAACCTTTTCTTTACAAAATAATTAAAAGATGTCAACAACGGAAAACTTTTCGATCCAGCTTTAAATGTTGGAGTCAAAGTCTGACCAAGAACCAGAGGAGGATGAAGACCACCAAAATGTATTTGGTAAGTCCAGACCTTTTATGTCTGAGCTGTTGCAAATAATTAAATGTAATAGTTCAGAAAATGTCATTGGAAACACAGATAAATTAACATCTTGAAATATATGACCCAAACAGAATATAAAGATATCTATGCAGCAAAAGTGGATTTTGTGGGATATGTCCCCTTTAAGGCAAAGATGAGGAGGAAATATCAGCAGTGAAGCACCACAGAGCTCAGCATGTAAATACTTCTGCTATGTTTCAACATAACTTATCTTTTTTTCTGCATACTTTACTCAGCTAATCTACAGTAAGTGTATATATTTACCAGTACTTTAATACTGCTGGATCCCAGGTGTTGACCTATTTTCCATGTGACCTTTCTATAAGTAACACACATGGTAGTTGGCATTTAGTGACATATTTAGCTTATTTTTCTTTTTATTTATAGAAAATTAACCATCAATATGAGAAAAGTGATTTTTTTAATTTTGGTCTTTGCAAAAAGCATCTGTAAATAAAGTTAAAATATTATATTGTCACACTCCCCATAGAAATGTGACCCCAGCAAACAAGTAAAAGTCTTTAACTCTGTCAGAGTTTGATTAACGCAAACAGAACAGCCTGAACTTTTGTTTTTAAAGCTCTGCCTTTTAATATAACTCATTTCAGTTGTAAATATGTTCTGCTCAAATGTTTTTATCTTCATTGTTGCTTAGTTCCTGTAAAATGATTGTGTTTCACAATTATTAGTTCCTACACAAAGCCAAAGTTATGACCCTTTGAATTTTGAGCTGCTGTTGTTAGCAGAAGTAGCAGAAACCTCTGTGTCAAATAGGTATTTGGAGGATAAATTGCAAAATAAAACATGAACACCTTTCAGTGTTCTATTGTTCCACTTGGTTGTTGCAAAACAAAGCTTCCTGTTTCACATTAAAGGTTCAGTTTGAGTCTAAAGCAGGACCCAGAAGTTACACGGACATTTGTAGGAAGAAGCAGGTTTTAATTTCCAAGGTCA
The DNA here is from genome assembly GCA_032275365.1 of Anablepsoides cearensis. Taxonomy (NCBI): domain Eukaryota; kingdom Metazoa; phylum Chordata; class Actinopteri; order Cyprinodontiformes; family Rivulidae; genus Anablepsoides; species Anablepsoides cearensis. The sequence goes on along the minus strand of JAUBOC010116912.1, from coordinate 4,132 downwards.
AAACAAACAACCTGTAAGAAAAGAAAAGCTGCATATGCAAAACTTAAAAAATAATAATAACAATAATTTGACACCAAGCCAAAACCAAAGCAGGGAATTAAAGCTAAAGAGTGTTTGATCTGAGAGACCTGCAGGTCAGCCATGACTAAATCCAACAAACTGAACACAGGTGTGGAGTTAAATCAACAAAGGAATTATTGATTACAAGGGAAAAATCATTATAACAAATATTTCTAAATAAAATAACATGATAACAAAATACACACCATTTTCTTCTGAAGGCAGACATTTAAAGTAGGATTATACATTTAACTTTATTAAACACATTTATTGTCAATTTGACACACTGATAACCCTTCATTTTGGTTGAAATCTCATTGCCAATTTACAGACATTTACAGAACAAATAAAATAATTTTTGACATCATGAGGAACACCTGTTCATGTTAACCAGCAGCTGTGGAGTGAAGCAGTTCTAGGGGGGTCCAGGGGTATACTGCCATGGGAAATTTGGATCTGCTCAAAACTCTGAATTTTCCAGCCTTTTAAAAAGCATTTTACTAAATTCTTGGGATCAATAAAAACATTAAATATGTATTTTATTAAGGTAGGGACACTGAAAATAGAACTTTAACCTGAACTTCATCTGAGATCAGAACTGAAACTTCTATCTATCTACTCTCCTTATTTAGTTTTCTATTTTCACACCAGTAGTTAGTCTTGACTGCATCATATGATACTTTATAATGAAATATCCTCTGCACTATGTAACCTCATGTAGAAACAAATCAGCTGAGAAACCCACTGAACAAGTTACCTTCATAAACCTGGGATTATCTTACAGACTGAATCAACTATACTCTGATAAAAACTATAAACTATATTTTTTTCATCTCCCATTTGTGGTGCCCCCCTAGATGGATGGTGCCCTTATAATTTGCCTAAACTGCCTATGGCGTTTGACTGATTTTTTTTTTTTTTTTTTTTTTACGTAGGCTAACTTTTCTGAAATATGGAGTTTAGAATGTAAAATACAGAAAACATTTAGTGTCTTTTTACTCTAAACTTCAAAAGCTGTGCTACAAAGAAAAAGTTATGGTTTAGTCTTAAAATCTTCAAACGGAATCATAACATTTGCTGGGGTTCAGTTTGGGATATTTTAAAGGATAAACACCAGGTTTTCCTCTGTTTGAACATTTTTTTAAAATATTCATATAAAAGTGGTCTTTATGCAAAAACAAGTACCTCCCAGGACACATACCAACTTTCAAAGACATGATACAGCAGATTTATTTTCCTCCTCCTCCTGCATCAGCAGGAGCTTTTTCTCTGACATGTGAGGTTTATTGACTTCCTGTCGTGGCCACTGACTTTTACAGTGAAGGAAAGAAATAACAGGAAAGGGAGGAGAGACTCTTAAATGTAGGTGGGTCCAAGATGATGAAAAAACAAACAAAACATACTGTTGCTCTTCTACTTTCACAATATTAAAAATATATATTTACTTTGAGCCAAATATAATATTAACGGGTCTAGCTCAATAAGGCTCACTTTTTATAATACAGACTAAAAACAAGTCCTCCAGAGAAACAAGAGGTTTTTTTTTTTTTCAAATGAATAGCAGGAAAAAAAACAGCTGAAGCTTCCCAGACAAGCTGAAGAAAAGCAAAGCCACAGAATAAAGTTAGATGCAATATTTTTAGAATATCGTGAGGGAACCTGGAGAATGTTCCAACTATCAGGGGATCACATGTCAGCCTCCCAGGAAAGTTTACTGACTGACAAACTTTGGATTCAAGAGGAGCAGAGTGGTTTTCCTCCTGGTCATGAATCAGTGGACCAGCGGCGCGGCAGACTTGTGTTTTGTGGATCCAGGTTTACGACAGAATGATGTCAGGTTTCAAAGTACTTCATTTATCCAGAGAATCAACTGAGTAAAGGGTGTTTATTTACAACAGAGGAGATCTGCTGGAGGAGAGACAAGGTGAGATTTGTTCGGGCAGTATTTGGTCAGTAATGAGGTTTTATTTGTAATTTCTTCTTTTTCAGGTTTAGAGAGGGGAAAGGGGAAATCCAGGTGGAAATGTAAACGGTGGAAAGTGGCAGGACAGACCTTAGGCTGACAGTGAGATGCTGATGTTCAGTTTTGACTTTTTTTGTAGGCAATGTTTCCAAAGAGGGGATTTTGTGGCAACCCAGAAGGCAGGAAGTAGACAGCTTCTCGAGGTTCTAAGGACTGTCTTGTCTCTGTCCAAACGAAACAAGAGTTGTGTTTGTATCGTTAGCACAAAGTCAGACTCTTTGGACTCTGCCAGTTTGATGTCTTGAAGCCGTGGCAGTGAGATGCAGCCTAGATGGTCCTCTTAAGTCTTAGGACATGTTTCTAAACTAGAAAAACAGGAGAATGGTTCCTTTGCACTGATGGTGATTTGTCACCAGTGATGGCTGGATTGAGCAGGAAACAAACCAGGCTTCATTTGTATGCTTCACCTCATGAAGTACGGATTCTGACTGTAAGGACAAGATCTCAGATACAAACAGCAAAAAGTGTACTTTGGCTGGGAATGTGATGTTGGCGCTGATTTTGCAGAACATTTCTCTTGATATTTCTTGTCCTCTTTGGTTGTAAGTGGTGACTTAAAAGTTCCAACTAATTCAAGCTTAAGGCTGAGTTATAGTCACACTTTTGGGTACACAGTAAAAAACAAAGTGTCATTTTAACACCTATAGAGTTGAATTTAACTCTGTTTCATATATTTTGTCCCACTCAAAAATAGTGTAAAATGTACTCTATAGCCACTTTAGTTAATTTTACTGAATTTAGTTTCAAAATCAACAATGAAATCAACAATGAAATGAGTACAATTATTTAACACTATAGTTCGTTTACGCTCTACAGAGTGAAAATGTTATTTTTTATGGAGTTAATTTTACTCTAAATTTACTTTAAAAAGCACACTTTATTGTAATTATTATTTACTTTTTTCTTTTTACACTGCGTTAGTCAGAGTACACAGAGTTCTGCACTCTATCATAGAGTTAAAATCAACTCTTGAAGTGTCGCATTAACACTGGTCTCACGTTTGCAAAGCATCACAGCAGAGTTGACCATCACACACCAGGAAGTACCTCTCATTCATGTTGTCGACTTATGACCAATAACACAAACTTAAACTTGAACAAGTGATAAACCTGATAAAGAAAACTAACCAGAACAGCTAATTTTTACGCTCATGAACATTTTTTAGACATGCAAACACATCATTTCTACAAGATTATCCAGCATTCCTTGCTGAGAAAATTCTGGTCCATGAGAAAGAGGGCGGCTTTTCATAATGCTTCTTTCAACACTGCATTGTGTTATATAACAACACTGTTAAGTGTTACATTCGACTTAACAGTGGGCAGAGCTCATTTAACACTGTCCAGTGTTGAGACAACATTGATGAAATCAACTCTGTGAATTAACACCAACACTGGATGACAATTTACTCAGAGAGTGTTAAAATAACACTTGGGGAGCTGAAATTAACTCTGAAAAGTTTAACACTGAAAGTTTAACACTGAAAGTTTAACACTACAGTTTTTACTGTGTACTTGTGCTGGGGTGCCTGCACCCTCGCCAGCAGTGTAGGTGTTTATACTTGACACTATGTTGTTGTAGTATTCTCCAAAAGTGCATGTGACAGTTACAATGTGTGAAAATGTTGTACATAGGAGAGCAAAGACCTGACAGGCAAACAAACTATATGAACGGTGCGTGGCGTGCGCAGCCTTTGCGGAATTACAAAAATTCGGAGGTGCGCGTCCACGCGCCCGTGACACCCCCTTCAGGCGGGGATGGCGACGCGTTCTGGCATCTGGTAAGGATGCCTCCCGGACTTCTCCCTGTGGGAGGTGGTTCGTGCATGTCCGACTGGGAGGAGACCACTAAAGTATATATATTTTGTAACAAATGATGAATATGCACTGCAGGTTAGGTTTTTATGAATACGGATGAAAACCTGCAGAAAGGCAGATAACTTTTGTTTACTTCTTCATGGGGCTGGCGAGCAAACAGATCACTTCCTTCCTGGATGTGTTTTGTGTGTGTGTGTGTGTGTGTGTGTGTGTGTGTGTGTGTGTGTGTGTG
>JAUBOC010116531.1:0-11470 GCA_032275365.1 Anablepsoides cearensis | reverse complement strand
AAGTAAAGTACAGATACATGAAAAATGTACTTAAGTACAGTAACAAAGTACAAGTACTTAGTTACATCCCACCACTGTTATTTTGACCATTTCTCATTTTCTGCAGATAAATACTACATTTCTGCTTGATATTTCAGAGACATGTTGTCAGTAGTTCATAGAAAAAATAACTATGTTCACTTTACTCAAACATATACCTGTAGAAAATAATGTGCTGTCCAAAAATTGCATGTCTTTATAGCAGGACCCACTAGATTTTTCTCAAAACTTTATTCTCATCTGACTCCAATCAGTTTGAGCAGTGCACAGTACAGGCCTCAGTGTAAGGCCTTGAGCTTGTATCAGGAAGGCCCAAACCAAGCAGCACATACGTCCAGGCTGGATCTAAACAGAGACTCTTCAAAACACTTCTAACCAACGTAAGGTTGTCAAAATTGAGCTAGCATAACTGACCTACTTCCCGCAATTGTTTTAAATAAAAACTATTTAAATTACTTGTAAAATGTGATAACCTCTTATCTTGTTGACAATTTATGGCAAAACATTGTGCCCTTTTTTGAAATTCTGCTGCATCTCATCTTTACAACCATCCACGAATGTTCTGAGTCAAAGCTCAGTGCAGAGCAGCGGCACCTGTGTGGTGCATGATAAGTCACGTGATGTCTGATCCAGTAATACAGATCAATGGTATTTAGAGGCATGGTTCCATGTTTTAAAGGAGAAACATAACATAAACATATTTGTGAAGTAAATCATTGTGCTCTGGACATACTTGAGACTTTTGTCTTAAACTGAAGAGGATAAAACTGTTATATGGGTAAACGCACTCAAAGACAAATTTGCTGTTCCAACAAATTATTATATTTCTATTAATATTTTTGTCATGTTAGGACAATAGTGTACGAGGTTGTAAATATGATACAACAGTAAAAGACTGCTGATACATGTATCTCTTGGGTAAATACATATTTTTACAGACAACATCTGCAGTTTTCTCAGCTTTCTCAAGAAATAAGGACGCTACAAATATACTTGTGACAGATTGATGCACATCCTGCAGTGAAACTGTACTGTTTTGTTGACATGACTCAGTAAATAGTAATGACACCTGTGGTGGTGTGTCACTAGCTATAGGCGATGTCTAATCCAGTAATACAGATCAATGCTAAATACACCCTAACTTGACCAAAATATATCACCACCAGGTACAGTTTACTACACACTCACAGTCTCTCTGCCATAAATATACAAAATTCTAAGTTTAACATCCTTTAATGAAAAACTGATTTATAATTTAGCTGTTTCATACCTACAGTATAAAGAGTAAAATCATAGAAACTGATCATTTTAAAATGGTCTTATTATTTTCCAGAGCTGTATATTCCAGAGATATGGAGCATATTCAGAACAATTCATTAGTATTTGGCCTGAATCTTGTTTTTAGGTTCTTCTAATGGGGATATTTTATGTCATTGTAAAGAGGAAACCTCAAATAATATACTGAGGTTTGGATATTTTTGGAAAGAAAAAAAGCTTTGCTAACTCACAGGAAAATATCAAATATTTAAGGCTTTGTAGCTCAAAGTCTTGTTTTGTTTTGTTGCTTAGAGTGCTTCAAAAACTTTAAGTTTATATTTCCTGTAGATAAGGTATTTATTCTTTATATTTTGATAGAATGCAGTTATTGCAAATGTTTAAACCAATGCCAGCTGCCTGTTTCTCCACATACAGTTAGACTTTGTGATGGCTCACACATGGCAGTGTTTCTTGACTAAATAAATATAGTGTGTCAAAGTGTAAACATTCAGTGTACTGAGGCAACAACATTAATTTCTTCCAATGTTGTCAAAAAAAAAACAACTCATGAAATACACTCATGTGGCTTTCCATCAAAGTGCCTTCATAGGACCTGCAGTGATGCTGCTCATTCATTCTGTGAAGATAAAACAGAAAGATTAGTTCATATTAAACTGTCTGAAGCTGAGAAACATCTGCAGAGCTGCAGTTCATTTAAAGAGGCGTTTGAGCTTTTCTCAAAACTTTGCCCCACCCACTAAATCCTTTTATAATTTTTTTACACTGGCCTCAATGCACCATCATAGAAATGCACTTTGATGTCTAACAATATAGAATAATTATATAAAAATGTGAAACAGAAAAGCTCTTCTGATATTCGTCATACTGTACCTGTAATTGTTCCGATATCCAGTCAGTAAAATAGGTTATATTGCCATAAACTCCTGGCAGGTTCTTTTGAGCACATCCATATCCCCAGCTAGTGTCCCCTGCCAGCCACCATACATTTTCTGCCTTAACCACCAGAGGGCCTCCACTGTCCCCCTGATCAGACAGGACAAAAAACATGTCAGGTTAGGATTAGTCTTCTTATCTGGACACGTCACACATTGTCATGTCTTTAAAAATAATTTATGACTTCAGATGACAATAAATCATTTAAAAACCTGCTGGAAGGACTGATGTTAAACAACAATGTGAAACTAGTCTCACTGCTGAAAGAAATATTAGCAAAGTAATGAGACAGTGGGTTTATAGGTAGAAGATATTAGAGATGCAGGGGACAGGTTCATGGACAAAGGACAGAATAAGGATAGTGGACAGAGTGAGGACAGGGTGAGATGACTCCCTGTGGAGAGCCCTGAAGAGGGAACAGCTGAAAGAAGGTTTCAGTTTGAATTACAACTGTACACAAATAAACAAATAAAATATGATACTTATTAAATTATAAGTGTGTGAAAAAACTGACTGACTAACTTAAACAAACAAACAAACAAACAAACAAACAAACAAACAAATAAATAAATAAATGCCAAAAATTTGGAAATCATTTAAGCTTTTATTCATTTCAAAATACACTGTTCTGTTTTGTAAAAATACATCTGTCATTTTTATTTGCATTTATTTTGCATGATTGGTTATGTTCCTATGTGTGAATGTCAGGGAGAAAACTAAGTCTCCTGTGTGAGAACTGTTGGTCTTTCCCTCTTTTTCTCACGACACTAAATTTGTGATTTTTAGATATTTTTGTACACGTTTTGATTTTGCAACAGAAGTGTTCAACTACACTAAAGAATCCAATGATTTTTTGTTTTTTTGTATGATTATAAAGATGAGGAGACACCTCAGAGCATCAAATAAGTGGATTCAGTCTCTGGCTGTGTCTGAAATGCCAAACAATGCGGCTGACAAAACCCCGAAAATGTAGGCTTCATCTAAGTATCCAGCGTGGTCGATGGAATCCCAGAATTCATTGTGGCATCAGCAAATTAAATTAAAAAACAAAGATGGCAGAAGTTTTATTTAAATTAAGTTTTGCTGTAATGAGATGTTAAATAAAATGCAGTTACAAGTACTGATACTGGAGCTAAACCCAAATTATTAATGCAGTTAGTTTATTTACTTGTAACATTTTTCTATTAAAACTAGATTTTGTGAAGTTAGACCTTGAAAAACAACTGAAGTGATGTGATATATAACATTGCACCATGGTAAAAGGGAAGCGAGTGGTCACACAAACACATGTCTTCTGTAGACTAGACCATTGCATTTCACAGTTTATGCATCCGACACTAGCGGCCTATGACCCACGTACACTGTGGCTAACATCAGCCGGGGTCTATGACAGTTGCAACCCATGAATTGAGACACAGCCTCTGAAAATCTACAGTGATTCATTAATTCATTGACTCATTAATTCAGTGACTCAGTGACACAATACAGACCAGTGTGTAGTGGTCTTTACCATCACTGCTGACTAGATTTTATGTATTTCTGTCAATTAAATGCAAGAAATGTATTCAATTCATTGATACTTGAAATTATCTGTACTGTATTGTATAGTATTGTACCACTACTGGGGTATGTAAGTCATTAGTAACACATGCCAACCAAATGTGTTCCTCATGATGAAAAAATGATTCCTTACTACAACCGTATGTGTAGCTTTTCTCAAACTGTTAAAGCAGAAACACACAAGAATACATAAAAACCCACACAAGTTGCTTATTAGGACTTTCATTGACTTCCTTTCATTTTCCAGTCATTTCTACAGTCTAACCCTGACCCCAAACATAATCCCGCTCCAGTAAATACGTAACCCTAATCTAACACCTAACCCAAAAATGGAGTTCCACCATATTAGGATGGCTCTTTGGTCCCCCTAAGAACTAATGGTCTTGACAAGGTAGGTGTGTATACCAATGGACCTATAAAGGTAACAAACAAAACCCCTCCAACCAACAACTGGACCCGGCATGGGACACAGAGGACCCTTAAGCAGACCACATCAGCCCATCCAGACTTGACCAGAAGGAGCAGCAGCTCTACCAGGTACTTGGGAGGGACAACTTAGACCTACCAGACCTCAATAAAAGCAGAATGCACAGAGAATCACTTCAAGCTTTCTCGGCATACTGGTTTCACCTAGCCGTGTTAATGAACAGTGGGTTTTTGAAACCGAAGGCATGGTACATATCTTCCTTTTGATGTTTGCGCCTATAGGAACAGCACTATGGTAAAGGTGACTCCTGGGCTTCTGGAGTCTTAAATGCAGCCCAGTCTTCTATGAGGATTAGTCTCAACCACACACTGACATGCCCACCATCACAAACCCTAATCAAACCTCTGAATTTTTCTTTTTAAATTAGAATCATTTGGTTACCTTAAAGATCAACACTGATACATATTAAAGATTAACACTGACACATTAACACTGACACTGACACAGCCTTAAGCTCCACAGAACATCCCCCCTCTTAGCCAGACAAACATTGCAGTTTTCTCCCCATAACGTAAATAAAATCAACACTAATCAACTTAGAAACAAACCTAATTCCTATAAATTGTTAGAAATAATGATTTACCCTCCAAATTAACAGATGTCACAATCAAAGTGACAGCTCTTCTCCTCGTCTTTTATTAAAAAAAACTATTCATCACCAAATCATCTTCAAATTGGACACAGGACTTGACCTCGGGAACTGATCACCCCGGGAGGCCCCCACTGACGAGAGCGTCTGGTGATAAATGGCCAAAATACTTGCAGACCCAGTGGACACCTCTGATGATTAAGTCCTGAAATTCTCTCTAGCATTAGATATTAATTAGTACTGAGACAGTCCCGCTGCTCCTGTACTAACCCCACTAATAAACTAGGCCACCAGAGAACAACCTGATAATACAATAAACCTCCAAAATTGGAACTGTGCATTACCAACTACATAACTACAGAAGTTGCTTAAATTACACAAAACAGCACAATTCAAATTGAACTACTTTAATTCTATTATTATTAACCACTCAGATACATACCTAACCCTGACCCATTGCCTAAGACTAAACACTCAAATACAGATGAAAACTACTGACCTATTGCCACTCAAATAGATACCCTACCATGGACCATTGTCTAAAATTAACCACTCAGATGGATGCTCAACCCGGACCCTGTCATTCATATTCCACTACATATTTCACAGCACATACAAATCAACAGGCCGTCTCCAACTAGAACAGCCAACTCCACTATGCACTTCCCATAAAGTTAGGACCCAGTGGCCCAGGACTGGACCTGATCTTGAGCAAGCGTGCAATTCCTATAGGATTTAGCAACTCTGCTGAGCCATTGGGCAGCAGGTGGGACCTTCTGAGTAAATACTCCACAAACCTAACCCCAAACATAATCCCGCTCCAGTAAATACGTAAACTTAAATCAACACCTAACCCACAAACGGAGTTCCACCATATTAGGATGGGTCTTTGGTCCCCCTAAGAACTAATGGTCTTGACAAGGTAGGTGTGTATACCAACAGTCCTATAAATGTAACAAACACAATAACACACACACATACTGTTTGAAAGAGTGTTTTTTAAAGATGTTACATAAAATTTATTGTTTTATTTTTCTCATGTTTTTTTAATCAGTTATATTCAGTGTTCAAATGATTCTGTGGTAATAGTTTTTTATCTGCACAGTGACGGTTGTTTTCCTGTGAAACACTGGTCTTATGTCTGAACTGTATTTATTCAAATGACATGATTTGCCTTTTCCTGATACAGAGACAGAAAGAACAGAGTCAGATTCACCTGGCAGCTGTCCACACCTCCTTCCAGCTTTCCTGCACACAGCATGCTCTGAGTGACAGCCCCATTCAACACATGAGGGTCATTACAGGTCTGCCGGTCATAAATGGTCACCTGGGCTTGATTTAGTACACTTGGTAATGGTCCTGAGAAAAGTGAAAAGGTTTACATCCACAGTTAAATATAAGTTAAGCATGACATGTTTTGTTTTATTACTGAAAGGGAATGCCTGAAAATAGTGGTTTAAAAAAGAAACAGTTATAGTTTCAGCTCACCAGACGAGTACAGGGCTCCCCACCCTGTGATCCAGGCTGGACTCTCTGCAGAAATGTTCACTACAGTGTTGGGGAGGCACACTGGTCTCACTGTGCCTGAGACAGAAACCTGGATGAGTGTCTCTTTGGGCCACATGAGGTCCACTGAAGAAAGCAACACTTACTTGTAAAGGATAAAGGTGTGTTCAGCTTTAGAAGAGCCACATCATTGTCATTAGTTATTGGATCATAGTTTTTATGAATAATGATTCTTTGAACATCTTTATAAAGCATCATTAGTGATAAGCGCACATCACCGTAGTGTACCCTCCAGTTGGCAGGACTGGAGTAGCTGCAGCAGAAAACAGAATAAAGACAAATCAGAAAACAAGACACCTGTTAGCAAAATATTCCATTGTAGAAATGAAGAAAAAAATAAGGCCATGAAACCACAATGTGCAGCTTGACTCTGTTCTTTATATAAACTGGTTCTGTTTACACAGAAGTTGATAGACAGCCAACAGATATTTTATTAGAAATGATGTGCTCCTTTATCATCTCAAAATTAAACAAGTTTCAGACCAAATATTTAGCACTGAATAATTTTTAACTCTAAAGTAATTGTGAATTTTGGGTATTATTTCAGAATTACTGCTTCTCTGACCTTAGATTTAGCTTTAGCCTCTGCAGTAGCAGGATGTATTATTTCACTTTTTAACTTTTGTAGCTTGTTGCATATGTTTCAAAACCATGATAAAAAGAGAGACATGTGTTGTTCCTCTGGTAGACAAGTCATGACCGACTCCTGTTATTCATAAGTTAAAATGTTTGACCAACTACCTACATCTGTCCTTAACTAGTGTTAAAATGACGCTAGCTACCGTACACAAGCTGAGTGATTTCTGGAGCAAAAAAGAGGAGGTGAGGGAATAAAAATATAAACTCCCTGTCTCTGATATCTTTTCTCAGACATTTAAACTTTAAGAGTGGTATGGCAGAAAAATACAACACTGTGCCAACCAGTCCCTACATTTGGTGTGGTAGTAGCTGAGAGTCATTCAGCCGTCCATCCATCTTTTTCCCGCATATCCAGGGTCTCGGGGGCAGCAGCCTAAGCAGAGAGACCCAGACTTCCCTCTCTCCAGCCACTTGGTCCAGCTCCTCTGAGGGAATCCCAAGGTGTTCCCAGCTGAGAAACATAGTCCCTCCAGCGTGTCCTGGGTCTTCCTCTGGGTCTCCTCCCAGTGGGACGTGTGGAACACCTCACCAGGGAGGTGTCCAGGAGACACACATGTAGACTGGTTGAGCGAACTCCTATGCACCCCCAGAGCTGGTCCAGTATTCTAAGACCAGAATAAAAACCACATTGCTCTACCTGAATCCAAGATTCAACTATCCGACAGACCCTCCTCTCCAGAGGCCCTAAATAGACCTTACCAGGGAGCCTCAGGAGTGTGATCCCCCTTGTAGTTGGAACACACTCTGTGGATCCCCTTTTTAAATTGGGAAACCTCCACTCCTGTCTGTCAATCCAGGGGAACTGCCCTCGATGTCCACGTGATCTGTAGAGTCGCATCAACCAGCACAACCCCACAACATCTCTGAGTCTTAAGGAAGCATTCTGGATCCACCCTTTACAGACTGTTAACCCTATAGGACTTAATGAAGAACTGGCCTTGAACTGTTTTCTGTGATTTTTGTTCTTTTTGTAAAAAGATCTTTGATAATTTTTCTGTGATTTTATGTGTTCCTGTGTATTGTGTGTTGAGGTTCACAGATGTTTCATTTTTGGGGGCTGATTGCCCAACCTGTTTGTGATTGGCTTAGGTGTTTTTCACCTCTTTATATAGATTTATAGTTTGTCTGATCTGTAACAAGTTGACGACGGCATGTATCAGAAACGTGTCCTGTTTTCTGCCCTTATTAAAATCAAGATACATTTTTGGAGTGCTGGTTATACCATTTATTTGTACTAGTCCAGATAATTATTTTAAAGCTTATTGCTTGGGGTGTTTCACAAGCAGTGACACTTTGAACTTTTCACATTTTTTCACAGTCACATATAGGTAACTTGTGATCAGCGGAATCCTAATCTTTAGTTTAGGTTTTGTGAAACAGCTTGCTGGACATGAGGAGAAATGGAGGAAAGTGGAAAAGCTGACCTCTGGAAGCAGTGTGCTGCAGACAGGATCCAGTTTGGGTCGATAATGGAGCCTCCACACACATGTTGATTAGAGATCTGGAGACTGACCTGCCATGGCCAGGCTCCATTCACAGCCTCTGTGCCGCCCACAATACGACTGCTGGGACCTGTTGAACTTGTGCCACATTCTAACAGCCACAGGTTGGAAAACAAACAAGGAAATAGAAAGTTCAGGACTTATGACTGTTTATTTTGATCAGCAGATCAGAAGCATTTCTTAGGAGGCCTTGTTGGTGCTCTTGCAGCTTAATGTAACAATGCTTCATTTCTGCATGATATTTTCATATTCTAAGAGAACTGACTCAGTTTACATCTACAGGTGACAGAAATATAAGAAATTTGACACTACATTGGAGTAAGGTTGCTTTGATTATGTTTAGGTGTGTTCTGTTATGTCTGAAGTTAAATGTGGTTTAGTTTGATCACTTGGGCTTCAATCATAAAAACTCAAACTTTAAAAAAAAACATGGTGTTCCAACATTTTCTGGTGCTACATCCAGATAACAGAAGGAGTCATATTTCTGTCTTTTCAGGTCGGAATCTGGACTTAATGGTTTAAAACTGTAGACTGCAAAACTTTGTGTGGCTGTCCCCACATTTTTAGGGCAGTTAAAACGTGTGTGTATTTACACGCACATACACACAATGTTCAATTTGATACATCCTGGTGTGTGGAACTTGGCACATATGCACTGTTACACGAGGCTCTTGGAAAGCTTCTCTACTGACAGAAAACACTAAAAACCAGGAAGTCACCTAAATGCATGCTGACAAAAAATAACATTTGTGGGAGTAATGAGACAAAACTTTTAACCACACTGTGTGTGTGATTTTTATTATTAATGTGCAAGTGTACATGTGTCTGTATGTCCCAGTTAGTACCTCACCAATGCAAAACAGTTGGACAGCTCTGACTGAGCACCACAGGCTGCAGAGTAAAGAAAAACAAAAGTTATTCTGTTTAAATGTTTTCTGTACTTAATATCAAGTACTAGGTTTACCTGTAAGAGAGCTGGGAGTGGATGGGTGTTTTGCTGGTACTTCCAGCCTTTAGCTTCATGTAGCCTCTGAAGGCAGAATAATTGAAGCTGGTTTGGCTGGAGGCTTTATAGTCCTGCCTGTGGGATACACACAGAGCAGCTGTGAGGTGATCATACAGGTTAGCAGTGATGGAACAGGGTGACTACTGCTGGTAGCCTTTAGTGATGTGCAGATCGATAATGAAATATCAATACTTCCGATACCAGAACATTATGTTCTAGAATCGATACTAAAATCAAAATATTGATACTTGGATACTTTTTTTCCCCTGTAATATATACATTGTGTGAAATAATTTAACTATTTTAATCTTGTCTTAATCATATGTGGTTGGAGGGAACTACTTTTTCTTCCGCTTGGGTAATGCATCAGCAGTGGCACATGCTCAGTCAGTCAGTCTGTAGATGTATGGCAGGTCATTTTAACATAAAATCTGCTTCGTCTGACTGTCTTAAATGCTAGATGAGGGGTTTCCAAACTTTTTTATGCCATGGCTCCCCAAACAGCATTAGCTTTGGCCAGGGACCTCCTTACAAACCCACAAACAATGCTACAAAATATACAAAGTAACGTTATGTAACGTAATGTTTTTCTCACTTTTATTCAATATTCAAAAATTATTATATTTTTTAGAACACAGAAATTTATATTGATAAATAAATTACTATGTCGTGTATTAATTTTAAAGCGGTCATTTGAAAAAATGCTACTTTACCAGACACGTTATGATGAATACTAAGGTATCAGTATCGGATCAGTATCGCAGATACCAGCCAAACTTTACTTGGCATCGGTATCGGGAAGAAAATCGGCAGTATCAAACATCACTAGTAGCCGTGTACTTCTCCACTGACAGCATGCTAGGAGAAGGTATGACTTAGAGTCTGATTTTCAGCTGATTGGAAACAAACAGGAATGATCTGTAAAGGGACAGACACAGAATGTAAACATTATCAAGGAAGGGGTGGGCGTAAAGATCTAAATACTGATAACATCAGATGAACATCAGTACAATTCTGTTTGTGTTAAGTTGAAGCCCTCACCACACTGAGGTTCTTTACAATCTCAGAGAGAGCTGACAGGTCGGGTACGTCTCATCTGTATGATGCTAACATATTTTTAACTCCAGCACACTGGTTGAAACACTGCAGATGAAATGAGACTCAGATCCTGACATCACCTATTTTATTAAATAAGTTTGTCAGTTCCACCAAACCCCTGAGTTCTTGTGTTTACAGTCATTTTCTCAATAAACTCATGAATAAAGATTGAACTGCCTCAGCCCCACATGTGCCCCTTCCTAAATGTTGCCTCACCTCTGCAGGTGTGTTCTGCTCTGACAGCAGCAGCTTCAGTCCTCTTTGTGCAAATACCAGAAGACACAGCGCTAAATTAGTACTTTGTGTCACAAGGCGGGCAAAAGTCGACGTGAGCAAAACTGAGTAACAGACAAGGAGGCAAGTAATAAAGGTAAGTGTATTTTATTTACAGGTGCTGGGGGGGGAAAGAGAACAGGACCTGGAGGCAGAGAGGAACAACGTAAGTATTGGGTAAGGGTTAATGTGCTGGTCCACAGGTGAGTATTTACAGGAGGAGGATCTTCAGGTGAGTACAGGTTTACGGAAGCAGACAGGCAGTGCTGGATAATCTCAGGTGAGTGGCTCATATAATCAGGCAGACTCAGGAATCAAACAGGTCAGGAATGCTCGGGAACACAACTCTGGGAACAGGCAGGCAAAAAACAAGACGAGATTAGAAAAACTCTGATACACAGGGAAAACACGAGGCTGAGATCATTACCAATGAGTATTGATGCTTCAGCGAAGATCTGTTCCTTCCAACAGCCTTATGAAGCCTGAGAGCTGATGAGCCA
>JAUBOC010116397.1:0-11481 GCA_032275365.1 Anablepsoides cearensis | reverse complement strand
ACATGAAAATGCCCGGTCACCAATAGTGCGAGTACGAGTCTTGGGAATGTGAAGAAGGTTTGTATTTGAAGAGCGGAAGGTGCGTGAGGGACAGTGAGGAGCGAGGAGATCTAATAAGTAAGACGGTGCTTTTCCGTACACACAATGATAAGTGAGAAGAAGAATTCAAGTGTTTTTGCCCAGATGTATGTGTGTTAGCAAAATATCTCATGAACCACTAGATTAGGATTTTAATGAAAGTATCTGCAGCTCAGGTTTAGGTTACAGTTGTTGATTCCAAACACTTCAAGCATTAAGAACATGCAAAATGTGACACACACCTCTGACTCAAACCATTCCTCTGACACAAACGGCAGCCATTCAAAAAAGACTTAATTAGTCTGAAAACATTCTTGTTCTTTTTCAAAATCCCAGATAAACACGTAAAAGCTTGTGTACTGTATGTAACTACAATAATCAGCTGTAATGGCTCTTTGTGTGTGGTCAATAAAAAGACACTTCACAGCAGAGAGATTTTTTTTATTTATTTATTTTTCTCTGGGCTCCGGGTTATTAGCAGCTCTTTGTAAAGCTAATGTAAGGTATCGCCATGGCAGCGGTTTGTCCTTGTGTTCACAATCTGCTTTATTTTAGTTCTTTCATTGATCAACAAGAATTAGATGAGTTTTCATATTCAAATGCCCCGCAGCCGGCAGGAGATGAATGCCCAAGTGGCACTCACACCTTTTTCGCACTATTAGCCCCATGCATCATTAAACAGAGGCTTGAAATAGCTTTGTTTTTGTGTGTGTTTGTTTTTTTTTTTCAGCAAAAAAGGTTATCTGCTTATCCTAACTTTCTGTTTTTGCAGCGCAGCCGGTGAGATTCTGGACTTTTACTGCCATTAGTTTTGTCTCCATTGTTGCATTTTTCTCCTTTTGTCTTTTACAGATTTTTGTGCCAGAATGACTTCATCTCAAAGCATTAACAACTGAAAACATCAACAATATTTTAATTATGTTCAAATCCAAAAGAGAGCATGTTTTCAAATATTCAGAATGATATTGTTTTCCTAAACTTTATAATTTAGGGCTTTTTCTATTCATTAGTGTTGCTTTTTATTATACGCATCAAGTCAAACTCATTTTCACAGAGGGCCACATGAGCGGTATGGTTGCCCTCAAAGGGCCAGTTATAATTAACTTCAACATTTCCTGTTTAAAGTTGACCAAACCTTTGACTACACTTTGTGTCCAATTGACTAAATGTGAAATAAATAATACTTTTACTTTCTGTGAGAGTTATACTCACTGCTGGTTTGGGGTGCGTAGCCGTGCTTAATCTTGAATTCTGCACTCTCCCACTTTCTGGCAGAGAATTCTCATTGGAGGGGTGTTCCAGTTTAAATTTATGACTTGTATGTGGGAAATTCCTACTTCCCAGTACAACTGGACTGCAGCAAAAGTCGCCAGCAAAAATGCGTCTAAATGGGGATTTTACACAGCAAATTTTGCCGACTGCCAGCTATCGTTGACACCTGTGCACCTTCACCTCGTGATGGGATGCCATCATTTTGTGGGTAAAAAAATTGACATGGTAAATGTAGTTAATGGTCAATACTGGCTTTAAAGCAGCATGCGCTTATTTTAAGACATTAATACTGTTAGGATCTGTGTCTAGTCTCTGTCTCCCTCTTGTGTCTACTCTCTGTGTTCTCACTTTCATTCTGTCTCAGTTTCTGCCTCTCAGTGATATTCCAGTCAGTTCTCTTACACCTGTCTTTACTCAGTAATCACCCAGCGGTTCCCTCTTTCCACTCAACACTAATGTATTTAACCGGTCTCCTGTCACAACTTCCTCGTCTGCTTGTTGTTTGGTTTGCCCTGATACCTCCCTGTGTTGCCAGGATTGTTATTTTGTTAGTTGCAGCCACTTTGACGTTTTTATTTAATAAATAATTTTTATTTTGGCTCCTCATGCCTTCCTGCATTTTGGTCTTGCTGCCAACACTACTAATACATTTTTGAGGGCCACCCAAAATGATGTGGAAGACCACATTTGGTCCGTGGGCCTTCAGTTTGACACATGTGATATAAAAGTTGACTGGGAATTTGGGTGGAGACAACAGGATAAATGACTTTCCAACTATAAAGAATGAATAATATATATTTGACATTTCAGGTGTTTCACAGATTTACATGTTCAAATACAGTATTTGAACATGTAAATCTGTGAAACACCTGAAATGTCAAAGTTATCATGATTTTGTGTGATTTTTTTTTCTACTCGTGCCAGTGAAAGCTCACAGTTTAATGTTTGCACAACTCTGGAGAAAAATAAAGTAATTTGCGACAAATTTTAAAGAATCCAACCAGTAACTTATTTAAATCAGTTGATGCATTTTAAATAAACATTGTAAAAGATGTTTATTAAATTAAATTAAAACAACAGTTGAGACATCAGAGTTTTAGTCTAAGATTGTGTTGGGTTAAAATAACACATTTGAAAATGTGGTCAAATTTTGAAAAGCACTCAGCTACCACTATCTTGAATTGGGTTGACTTCAAAACTTACAGTAACAGATGTACATCTAATGATCACTTTGTCAGAGTTTTGCTGGAATCCATTCTGTGGTTCAGGAGATGTTTTGCTAAAACACGACATGACAGCAGATGATGTTTAGAGCAAGTTTAAAATTAACCACAGCATTACTTTGGTTTTCTTTATCAATAGTTTTCACTTCTTTTTAATAAAAACAGGTCATTTTAAATAATACCCCAAACTTTCATTAAATAATCCCAATCATACAAACTTAACACCAAAAAACCAAACAGCAAATCTAAGGTTTTGTATCTCAAACCACAAGATCTAACTATAGTCCGGCTCACATACAAAGAAAATTTGTTAAAGTATGAAGAATGTGAAATTTTGAGGGTTGGGATGTCAGCTTTTCCTGATGGCTGACCCTGACTGTCCCACATTCATCCTCATCTGTCAGAGCTAATCTTCATCAAGAACCTTGGCGAGTCAACGGGAGCACTGGTCTTCACGGGCAAAACGTGTCCCGACTCATGAGACGTTGGCTTCCAGTCACAGACGTTCAGCTCCCACCTTTTCATGGTTTCCATTGATGGACTAAAATGTTGCCTCTGGAAAAAGTCAACTCTGACACAAACGGCAGCCAATTATTGAGCTTGGATCTAAACTAAAGCTGTGTTTGTAGTTTTCTGTGTTTCTGACAGAGGAAGACGGGCGCAGCGCTACAGGAGAGCAAAGAGTTTCTCTGATAACGTCTCGTGTGAGAGCTTGTAATGCCAAGGTCAGGATTTATGGATTTGAGCAATGAATACTGCAGATACAGCTCAAAAAAACCTTCAGGCAAACTTTTTTTTTCTCCTCAAACAAATCCATAATTTATGAACGAGTCAATTCTCCCGTGATTTTCTGACATGGGTTATTTTTTCTTAAAACATGATCTGGCATTGTTACAGTAAACCTGTGGACAGAAAGAATACCTGCAAAGAAACATTTTCTACTGTGTTTCTCTTGTTGTTACATATTTAGTATAAAGATTTACAGATGTGTTTTTATCACCTGCTGCCATAAAAGAAAGTGCCTGTGTCTCTGTGTGTGTTTATTTAATGAAACTTGTCTGTTTAGTATCTAAAACAAGTTAACTGTTAGTTGGTACAGACAGAATAAGACTATAAATTTGTGTCTCTTGTTCACTGTATTTGCTCAGCTGGGGTCCCAAGACTCTATATTGGGGTACCTATTCTTTTTGTATTAATGATTAACCAAAATGTTTCTTCAAGTGAGTTCTGTGGAAATGACAGTGTATTATTATGTACAATTACAAATGTTAAATGGACTGTATTTATATAGTGCTGTACACTACTTCTGTGCCCTCATTTACCCTAATAAATCTAATCTAGCTAATCTAGACGCTTCTATTGAGGCTCATTAGTTCTTCAATCACATTCATACACTTATGGGACACAATCATATATATATATTGTATATTGCTGTGTAATGCAGAAATATTGATGAATGTACACTGAATGAAACCAAACACATATTCTTAACTCAAACTTTTTTTCTATATATAAATTTTGGAACTGAAAATATTAAACTGCAAAAACACTTGAAACTGAAATAAAAAGAAAATATTTGCAACAGAAAAACAATTTTTCAAAAAAACATGAAGAAAATTGAAACGGATTACAAAATGTTTAAATCAACTTGTATTGAAATTATATGGCAACCATTGTGACATATAATTAAAAAAATTGGCAGATGATTATAAAATAATTAACCAAGTATGGCAGGCTGTTGTATCATATAATCAGGTTGTTGTCATATAGCAAAAAAAATACAATCTCTATTTCTTCAGTTTAAAATTTTATGGCGCAAATAAACCCCCATATATAAAACAAAAACTAACAAAAAAAAACATTTAGCTCATTTATTGTTGGTTTTGGATTGCAACATGATTTTGCCTTCAAGCAGCCAAATAGTAATGTTTAAATGTGCAGTAAAACCTTTGCTGTGGGGCATATTGTAAGATTTAATCCAATGTAAACAAAAATGTAAAAGCTTCACTGGACCACTAAAAAAAGTTATTTAATGGCTCAAAAAGTTGGCAAATATTGACCTAATAAAGGTACTCAATGTAAAGTTTTAAATAATAATAAAATAATAAAAATGTTTTCCTGAACTATATCAAATAAAGCAGTTTAAACGACTTTGGTATTTTTCAATTTATAGTGATGTACATTTCTGTAATGCAGGTCCACACTCAATATAAGCAAAACATTTTGCTGAATCTACATGAAAGCTTGTGAATGACCTACATAAGAGTCAAAATCTGTAAATAAGTATGTCTAACTCTTATTTCAATCACTTCATGTTACTTTGGTTTATTTACAGCTTTGTGCTCCTTTTTAAACTATTTTATTTACAATAAGTTCAGATGTTGGTGAAATAGAATAAAGCTCTTTAAGTATACTTTGTTAAAATAATTTTTCATGAGAATAAATTTTAAAACATTTACCTCTAATTCAGTTTTTTAAAAACAAATCAGGTCGTCATTAATAATTCCTCATCAGTCAAGCGTTTTTATTATTAGTTTTAACCCTAATCATAGTTTTTATGATGCATGCATTACTATCTTCATGTTGTCCTTGCAGGACAATCCGCGAACACCTGGGGGAGCAGGAGGTCTCCATCTCTCTGACCATCGACTCACTGGAGGAGAACGATCTGGGAAACTACTCCTGCCACGTGGAGAACAACCACGGGCGGCGGCAGGCCAATGTTCAGCTCACAAAGAAAGGTGAGCAGGGAAAAAAAATACAATAATAATAAAAATAGGAGCATTTCTTTTGTCATAAATCTTGCAAATGAAAAGAGAGGTTTTGGTGCTCGGGAACACCATGTTTATGCTTTCCAGGTGATTTAGTACCTCAGGCCTTCACTGGCAACAGAGTGGATCTCCTGCAGGGGTTTTACTGATTCAATGAAGAACTGCTAGAAAGATTGTGGGAATTGACCACTTGTTTCCTGCCTGAGGGGGAAAATAATGGGACAGTTTTTTTGTGGATGGTGCAAACAAAACCTGTTCATCCACCTCAGCCCAAGGAAGCTTTCCTGACAAAAGAAAAAAAAGCTTTTAGAAAGAGGCGGCTTTTAGCAGGATGATGTCTAGTGTGCTGTTTGACTACCTGGACAAACACACACACACACACACACACACACACACACACACCTACACACACACACACACACACACACATGGTTGTCCTGACTCACTCAGAGTGTCCATTCTGGAAACAAACTCCTTCATGATTTAGAACAGGGTTGCACATTGTTTCAGTGTTTTTTTTTTCTTTCTTTCTGTTTAGCTGAAGCCTTTAAGCTCTTAGTTTTGAATATATTTCCATACTAAGATATTTCTCTTACCTTTTAAGCCTAAAGCTTTGGATCTAGCTTTGATGCCAGCCCAGTTCTCGTCAGTTTGTTCCATTAAAGGGCTTTATGCTGCATGGTTAAATCTCAAAATCTGGAGGAAAATTGAACAGAAAATTTGCTTTGTCCTCACAGAATAATAGGACTGAAATAGTTTTATTTCTGTTACTACAGAAGTTTCTTGTTTCAGATTAAAGGCCAAGTGTTCATTAAGAAAATGTGTAACCACACTGAATATTACAATATCTATAAAACTGGAAGAAATATATATTTGGTTTATTCTGAGGTTGGTTGGCTCCAAAATGTAATAATTGCAGAATTAAGTTCAGAAGTTACATAATACTAGATGTACACCTATAGATTATTTTCTGTAAGGTTTATTAAAATTGTCCTGTGGTCGATGGCAAAGTCAGGGGGTGCGATCAGGGATGACCATGGCTTCCCCAGATTTATCAGCCACTCTTTTCGCCATTTTGCCAGCAGCCTTTTCTGGTGTCTGTTTTACCAAAAACAATAACAAAGACCAGGGATTGGATTTATAAAGCTTGCGTACGCACAAAATGAGCCCAGAAACTTGCGTACGCCACTTTTCAAGCAAAGGTTGTGATTTATAAAACTCAAACTTGACATAAAAATGTGCGGTGCCTCACGCCAGCTCTGACCCATGCGTACGCTCATTTTGGAGACGGGAAGCTGTGACACAGATGGTGAAATGAGGAATTATAGCCACATTGTGTAATGATCACAGTCAGATATTTAATTTACCTTCATAATCAGACTTAGATTTTAGATCAACTTTATTTTTCTTAACAGTATTATTTATGCTTCTGCTGCTGCGCCATAAGGATCTTTGAAATAAAAATCTTAAATCTTAAATAAAAGTTCACGCATCTCCATCCATCTCCTTCTTCCTCAGACGACCCTGACCCACAGAGCCCTCCCCGACAAGAAACATTTCAGCGGAACATGACAGCAAAAGTCTCGGTTATAGTCACGCTTTGGGGGTGCACGCCCTCGTCAGTTTGGATGTTATTGGTTCACTTTTTAAAGTCTGTATTTCTCACGCGCGCTGGGGGAGATCAGCGGCTGATAACAGAGCAGACAGGAGGAGAAGAGCGGTTAACTTATTTCTAACTTTATCTGACTTATTTAATTTTATTTATAGTTTTTATCATCCTGCAGGCTCTAAGAGAAAATAAAACTGAAGCTGAGTTTTAGAAAAACAATTGTTAGATTACTTTAAACGTCTGTAAACCTGCAAAATGAGGGGAAAGCTGTGTCAATTACTGACAATCTGCTCACGTGAGCAGCTGTCAGCACCTGTCAAACTCCAGATGCACGATGGAGCGCGTCTGAGCCAATCGCTTTTTTTGACACTGATCAGCTGACTGATTTAAATACACCTTAACATTCATGAGGTACTTTGCATTGACTGTTTATGGTTGAGTGTGGGCGTGTAGAGGGCAGAACACGAGGCGGGACCTTGTGCGTAAACTCTGAAGTGCAGTTGTGATTTATCAATGACATTTGCGCAGAAACATGCGTACGCACGGCTTTATAAATCTGAATTTTTTTTGGCGTACACCATTTTCAGCTTTTGGCCGTATGTTCACTGTTAGTATGGTTTCCACGCAATCCTTTATAACTCTGACCCCAGAGCTTTATAAAGTATGGCAACATTTTAATGAAAATAAACCAAAGAAAGTAAAATGCTGACTTGGTCAAGCAGAGGTCATCCCATGGTAGCACTGCAGCAGTGAAAACATGAACACATGAAATGCTGCAGCAGTATTTATGTTCTCTCCAGGTGGGAAAGATTCAGAAAGTTAGCTTGTTCATCGGGTTGATACCTCCATAGATCTTATTTGTATTGACTGATCACTTCATGCTGCAGTCAACTGTCTATAAGTTTAGTTTACCATCAGAAAACTGTGTCTTAGAAGGAAATGCTCCATTAATGTTAGCTAATTAAGTGACATTAAACCTTGGTCAGGTTCAACACTCCACATGCTGGAGGAGAGGCTGATATTTTGAACACTAACTTTCTGTTTAAATGACCATTTGCAGTTGAATTTGATGGGATTTCTCATGATCACATGTATCAATGTTAAAAATAAATCTGATTAGGCTCAGGTTTCATGGGTCATTATTTGAATTTGCTATGGGAACTTGTTACGTTACAGCAGAGACTGGATAACGGTGACATTCTCAGGTGTCAGCAGGTGAGATGAGATGTGCACTGGAGCTGGAACAGGAGGTGTGCTCACAGGAAGCATAGATGGAGAGTGTGACAGAAATAATCGCAACCAATTAAAAAAAAAAAATTGACAAATTAGTTGACTTTCGAAATAGTCAGTTGCAGCACAACCTGATTGCATTCACACAGCACTAATAAATAAAAAGTTTGTTTAGCTGCTGGCTGATTAAAAACTCTGTAGAATTCATCATTAAAAATTTTCAGTTTTGATGGTATTTTATTATTCAGAGCGAATAATTAGAACACGGTGTTGCGAGTTTCTTATACTGTAGTTCTAATTCTTGGGATACAAACCTTTGTAACAAATAAAAGCTCAAACAAAATATATAAAATTTGTTTTTGTGAGGCGCCGGGGGAGCAGCTGAGGGGTTAAGGGGCTTGCTCAAATGACCTTCAATTTCCAGTTAATTCCTATCAATTATATGGAAAGCATCCAAATGTATCACCTGGGTCAAAGACGATGACAGAAAGACTAGTTTGTGAGACTAAAGGGTCATGTCTAACCAGGTGGTCAGCAGCACAGAGGACTGTACTCATCATTCCTTTTCACACTGTACACCTCAGACTACAAGTCTCCTGTCATCTGCAGAAATACTCTGATGACTCTGCAGCTGTTGGGTGTACCACAGATGGACAGGAAGCTGAGCACAGAGAGCTGGTGGACCGCTTTGTGACATGGTGTGGGAACAATCAGCTCATCTTGAATGTCAACAAAACGAAGGAGATGATTGTAGATTTCAGGAGAAACAGGAACAGGTCCAGAGCTATTTCTATCACAGGAGAAGTGGTGGAAGAGTATAAATACCTCAGGGTTCACCTTGACAACAGACTAGACTGGAGGTGCAACAGTGCAGCCGTATACAAGAGAGGACAGAGCAGACTGTACTTCTTAAGGAAGCTGAGATCCTTCAGTGTTTGTAGGAAGATGCTGCAGATATATGTCTGTTGTTGTGACCACCATCATCTGTTGCTGCATCAGAACAAGTGACTTTAAAAAGCTCAACAAGCTGATCAGATCTCAGGACTCTTCTAGAACCTCTGATGAAGAGGAGGCTCAGGGTTGTCCATAATGATCTTCATCTGACTGTCACGCTACAACAGAGTGTCTTCAGTCAGAGGCTTCTTCAGATCCACTGTAAGACCTACAGCTACAGGAGATCCTTCCTGCTCACAGCAATCAGTGTCTGTAACAACTCAGGTTTATATGACTTAGTTAATTTACCTTTGGGATTAATAAAGTATTTTTGAATTGAACTGACATTAGAATAAAAACCAATCTCCACTTCCCATGGAAAGTTTGTAGGAAAATTTACTACGTTTTTGCCCCTTTGCAACTGTACTTGTCAGCAAGTTTTTAATTTAATCCCTTCAACAGGTTTAAAATAGATTTGTAACTTTAGACCAGTGTCTACTCCAGAAAGTGTTTAATCTGTGGCCAACTGAACATCCTGCAGTGGCACCAAAAGACCAGTCCAGAGTCCAGACCAGAATTTCAGCACATACTGGTACGTTCTGTTTTTAGGGGTGACCCCTGGCGACGACCCTTTGACCCACCTGGAAAGCTCTGGGTCACAGTGTTGATGTAGGAGGTGCTGAACACGCCGACCCGTGCGCCACGTCCGTTCTTCATGCACATGCAGACGCACAGGAACAGGGCCGCCACCGCCCCCATCAGAAACACCACGCCGAACACGATGCCGGAGATGGCCGTGCCCCTGAAACACACACACACACACACACACTGAGTGTGGGAGCTTTCCTCACGACACTCACTGCCGTTACATCAACCGTCGCTGCCATGGAGATAAAGCGCCCCGGCTGATGTAAGTCAGCTGTGTGTGATCGCTGCAGAGGAGTCTGTGAATTGGCACTACGAGATACGGGAGGGAGAAAAAAAAAGTCTCATTAGCAGGTTTGGAAAGCGTTCTCCGTCAGCGTTAGTCAGAACATCAGATTCAGCCCTCGCTGGTTTGAAGAGCTCCAACCTGTCCGAGACATGTGGAGCTTTAAAACCAACAATCACAAGATTTTTGTCTGACAAATTAGGTCAAATCCTCTGTTAAAAAACAGCCGGTGCATCTTTTTGTATTTAATCCACAATTAAAAGGGTGATTTTTAGATTAAAAAGGTTTCTTTTTTTTACAAATTGGACACAACAGAAATGCCTACTTGTTGTTTCGAGGTTAAAATTGCTCATGAAAAAGTCACTTCTGACAATTTGGGTGCTGTTTGGGAGGTGGGTGGGAGCACTCTGGACTCTTTATTTCCAGCAGGAGATAATGGAGGCTTCCAGGCAACAGAGGCTGTTAAAGCAGCTCATATTAAACCCTTTTTTCCTTCCCTGACACAAGAAATTCTGTCCTGCAGATCCGTCTGACATCTTTAAAAAATTTTAAAAGCAAAACCTCACAAAAGAAATTAAGTTCCTTTTTTTTTTGTCACGCTCCATGAAAAGAAAACACAAATGATTAAAAAGCCAATGTCTTTAGTACAAAACTGATATTTTCCCCTCAATTAATATAACTTACGAGAGGACATCGCCCACATAGGTGTAGTAGGAGCAGCAGAAAGGGGGCGACCCATCACAGCAGTACTCGATACATCCTTCACAGTGTGCTTCAGTACTTCCTGCAAACACACACACACACTATAACGTCTGGATCATTCAAAGATAAAAATGTATATCAACAAATGTAAAAAGGAACCGTTTTATTCCAATAAACTAAGTCAAGTCTCCATTCATGTGGTTTTTCTAAATCAAGAGAAATTTGACAGATTTTTTTCTTAAAATAAACATTGGTACCAAAATGAAAGTTTTCCTTCTACACACCTGGGTTCTACACTTAAATGGAGTAAGGCTACACGACAAAAAGCAACATGCAGCATCTCAGAGTGATGACGAAACATGAATTATTAATGTTTTTTTCCCCTTCATGAGCAGACTGTGGCAGTGAAAACCAGCCCACATGTCCCACCTGCTGAGGAAAACAAAAAAAGCCTGTAGGCTGGCTGAGGAGGACGGACCAGTCTGTGACACAAGAAAAACCTCCATCGCATTCAGAAACCAGGATTTGAGAGCTTGGAGCTCTGATCTCTTCAGTCGTTCTCTAGTCAACAGGTTCTCTCGTGCAGCCAGGTCCAGAGAGGTTGTCTGTATTCCTGTGGACCTTAGACAGTTTTATATTTTTATTTACCGTTATTCCAGGCAAGTCCCATTGAGATCTCAGATCTCTTTTGCAAGGGAGGCCTGGGCCTGAAGGCAACCTATTGTACATGTT
>JAUBOC010116154.1:0-11508 GCA_032275365.1 Anablepsoides cearensis | reverse complement strand
GATAATTTTACAAGCATATTGTTAATAAATGTTTTGTATATTTACAGTTTGTACATTTATTTGTTAGCATATTGGCTGTGTTAATGGTTTAATCTAAAAGAGCTCATCATCATTGTCCACGATTAACCTTCAGGGTGGATAAAGCTCGCAGCCTGGCACCGATGACCAGCGTCATTATTTACCCGGTAAGCTTTGCTTTGTCAATAATGTTATATTGTGTTACAATACATTTTTAAATAATTACAAAACTTAACAGTATTTTTACAGACTTTATTTTGCAGTTAAAATAAATATTTATGAAATAAAGTCTCGTGTTACATGTATTCATGGATCCAAAACACTTTAAATATATTTAAAGTCTGTATGAAGACACTTTGCTCCTAATCAGACCAGTCTTCGTTGGGTTCGCAGTCCCCCAGGTTCATCTTGAGCACACCCTTTTTGTGCAGCTCTAACAGCAGTTTGAACTCCACCGGCATGGCGTGGAACGACGTAGCTTTTTGATTGTCGTAGTAGTGGTTTGTCAGCTCTTGGAAGCTGTACGGGTGGACTTCGAAGGGCCAGAAGCCATAAAGGTGCACGGTCTCACAAAGCTCCAGTGCCAAGCTCACCATGGTGATGCCGGTGCTCGGTCGCACGGCCTTCAGGCCCTGAGAGCGCCAGAAGAGGCTGACGTTGTAGAGGTAGTCTGGATTGAAGAAGGTGGGTCGGACGGGTCCTCCGAAGTCCTCAATGGTGTAGAGAACCCGGAGGCAGACGGCAGTGTTCATGCCAAAGGAGAAAGGCGGGAGAAGAAGCAAAGAGTCACCGTAGTTTTGCAGTTTCTTCATTAGTGGGAGTCGACGTTCTGTCAGAGCGCCGTACCTGCAGATAAAGTGAGTAAAGTTTGATTATAAAGCACTCTTAGGGATGTAAAATCACTATAGAAATCTAAGAACAAACACCAAAAAGCACAGTAACAACACAAATATGAACTGAATTTAACCACTGTTTAAGGCTAGTGTAACAATTTGTTAGACTTTAATGTATAAAACTCACTTTCTTTGAATGAGCATAATAATAATGTGAAATTAAGATAATCAAACATTCATTTACTCACTTCCGCAGAAAGATAGTTGGGTTTGCTGTCACGATGTTTGTCTTGACGCCGACATCTTTCTCGTATCCGTCCGTCACAGGAGGCAGGTTGCACCTGAACAAACAACAACGTCACTGATGCTGATCTTTGGCTCCTCTCCACAAAGTGAAGTCCGGTCACCAGTGAAGCTGTCTCACCTGATAACACACTGAGCAGAATCTATCCTTTTCCCACAGCCGCTGTTTGACAGGATCCCGCCGTTTCCAACAACAGCACAGGTCTGCCATTTTTTATTCGGTAAAGGATTTTCCTGGAATTGTTACACAAAAAGCTGCTTTAATTACTTGCAATGTTTCTCTTTGAGGTGTTTAATATGTTTAAGAGTGAAGTGAGACCAGCTGTGTGGTTTGGTTTGGAGACAAGATCATCACTTCAAACTGAAACACAGTAATTAAATAATTACCTTTGGAAAGTTGTCCAACATCTCTTGGTTCACTGTGAGGGTCCTCTTCCTCTCCCCGTCATAAACGATCTGTGAGCCCAGCTGAGTGTTCATCTGGGTGATGATGGCTTTTTCAGAACCGTGACACCTGTTGCTCAGCTGACGGCTGGAGAACCACAAAGACTTTATTAGCCCTGAGGAGCTAAAGATACCTGCAGGACGAGTTAGTCTGTAGCTTCTTATATGAATCTAACAAGTTTGTGTGTCGACAAACTGAAAAATAAAAGATCAAGAACCAAAACTGAACAGCATGTTTTTAAAACTTCAATAAAGTCTTGGTCAGAACCTGAGAGTTTTTCCCCATTATGATCCCTTAAGAAATCCCTCCCCCGCACCAAGTTCATATCCAAATCTAATTTATTCATAAAGCCATTTAAAACTCTTCCAAATGAACAAAGTGCTGTACAATAACGTAAACAGTAAAAACAATAAAAGATAAAAAGAATAAAGGACTGATAAAAAACATAAAAATCAACATCCTAAAATGCATCCAAAGCCAATGATTAAAAGTGGGTTTTAAAGTAGACATATCCTGCTTTCAAATCCTTGCTTTTTCTTTATAAAGTGGAACTACAATGCTTTGTGTGAATTCCTCCCTATTTTAACTTAACCAGCCCCTTCTTTTCACCACCTTTCTAGCAGCTGGATTTGATACTGTTCTTTTATGATGCTTCAAGCCCCGCCCCCTCCTGCTTCCAGACCGGTCCACTCCGGTTATAGAGAGTGGGTTACTTTTTGAAGCAATCCAAAAATGTTTTATTTACAATTAAATTGAAAGATGTCAGCAACAGAAGTGTTATTCCTCCAGCCTTACATGTTGGAGCCAGAGTCTGACCCAGAACCAGAGTCTGACCCAGAACCAGAGGAGAAGTCAAGTCGTTGTATGGTAATTCTGTCGCAGATATTTTGTCGTAATAGTTCAGAAAACATCATAAAAAGTAGAAAAAACTGAACAGGCTGAAAAATATGACCCAAAAAGAATATAAAGATATCTTTGCAGCACCAGGAGAGACTGAATTAAACTTTTCTGCCTCCTAGAACCTCCAAGTTCACAACAGAATGTATTTAACAGCTAAAAAGTGGATTTTACTTTCTCTCAGTCTTGTTGATTTATTCTGTAGAATAATCACTGGTTCCTCAGGTTTATAGTGTTATATGGTGCAGAGGATGTTTCATGATAAAAGTATCCAGTGATGCAGTCAGACTGACCCCTAATTTACACTACATGTGTTCTGGCTCCGCTCCGCTTCGGTCTGACCTCCGCAGCAAATACATTATATTACATTATATTTTACATCTTTACATATTATATTACATTATAATCAATGAGAGTATTTACACTGGCTCCGCACGGCAGCGGTGAGCGGACGGCGATCCGTCAAATTTAGATCCAATCCTATTTCTGTCGGATGCCGGAGCTGCGCTGGAGTCAATTTTTAAAGATTATGTCGCACCAACAGGAAAAGGAACGAGCACAACATCCATATTTTCAAAATAAGACACCATTATTCTGTCAACTTTTAATTGCAGCTATTTTAGTCAATATATTGATATATTGCTACACAAATGCTGTCAAAATGTATCAATCTGTTTGGGAAGCCGATAGCAACATGTAGCATGAAGCATATGTACACACACAATACACATGGATTTTATTTAGAAATCAGAAATTTCAAAAAGACGACAGCGATACAGTTTCAACCATAGATATCAAAAGCCTTTATATCCATGTTTTCAGCTGTGTTTGGAGTTAATCTTTCACAGAATTTATTATTTTTTACTCTGACTTCCACGTTTATCACTGGATTTATCCTGTGATCTCCTTCCTGCTCACACCTCCTCCTCCTGTTTGTCACACCGGAGTGGAGCTGAGCAGAGTCACATGTAGTGTAAATCCTGGGTGACTCCTGGTGCTCAGTGTGGAAATATAACAAAATCAGGATAATAGAAGTTTCAGTTCTAATCTCAGATAAAGTTCAGGTTAAAGTTCCTACCTTCATAAAATACTGATTTTTTGTTGTTTTATTAATCCCAAGAATTTAAAATTCTCTTCAAATGGCTGGAGAATGTAGAGTTTTGAGTAGATTTTTTACCCCTGGACCCCCTTAGAACTGCTCCAGTCCACAGCTGCTGGTTAACATTAACAGCAGATACTGGCAGGTATGAGGTAGACTTCTGGTTTTCTGTTTCAAATGAATTATATTGTTACCTGTTTTAATTGGACAGCCTGGTTTCTAAAGATAAGAATATCAACAACAAAACTATTTGAAAAGTAAGAGTTAGAAAAGTGTAGAGAGGACGCCCCTCCACCAAATTCAGCACCCAACTCTGAGGGGGTCCAGGATGATTGTAATAAAAGCTAAATTACATTTATTAACTTTTAAAGTTGTGTTATATATAGTTGGTAAACAAATCAATAAAACAAAAATCCTTTGGAAAACATCGTTACCTGAAGTTTTGATAATTCCCCTCCTGTTTCTCCCAGGCTTGAGAGTAAATCTTTAAGGCTGCCTTTATGTTCTCCCTGTGGAACAGAAACATGTTTAAGTTCTAGAAGGTGAGGGCTTTAAAATGAACTACGGTACAAACTGTTCTCACCCGCAGGTTTTACAGGAATCAATGGATCGAGGAACACTTTTAATTTTTGGATGCCTCCTGTAATATTTCATGTTGCTGTGATCAGAGAAAACATATTTATTCAAATCAGATGTTTATAAAACACGTTTCAAACCTCCAAGTCGGGAAACAGAAATAAGATTTGGGTTATGTAATTTTTGAGCCAGGTTAAAGAGAGGAACAAAGAGGAGATAAGAAGCATAAATAGGAGATAAGGTATATTCTCTGAGCATGTGACAGAGAAGGATCTGATCTGATAAGAAACAGTAAATACAGCTTTTTAAAGTCACAGGAACAGAAACTCAAATATTTGAGTTTAAAGAGTATACTGTCTATTATACATACAGTAAAACATCTGTACAGTATTCTATCCATCATCTTTACTTGTTTCTTCCTGAGTTTCACTGGTGCGCAGAAGAACAAGAAGAACCAGAATATTCTGAATAATGTCAATGATCTGAATCCAAAACATGAATTCCTTCACACAACATTCCTGCAGTCTATAAACACTTCTGTTCTTTGTTTTTTGTTTGTGACATGATTATAAAGACACAGAACAATGGCTAAATGCTATAAAAAGCAAACAATATAATACATAATATAAAAGTAAAAAAGAATAGCTAAAAGCAAAAATAATCAAAAGTTTAGCTAGGTGCTAAAACAGTCAGATTGTCTGAAAGCTAAAAGTAGCAGAAGGTTAGGTTAGGGTTCCAAAACACTAGCTGTAAGCTAAAAGCATTGAAACTATATAAAATAATCAAAAGTTTAGCTATAGGGCTAAAGGAAGCAAAAGACTGGCTAAAAGCTAAAAATGGGCTGCTAAAAGTTGCAAGAGACTTTTTATAAGCCAAAAGCATCAAAAGGCTATCAAAAAGAATCCAAAAGCTAAAATATAAAAGTAAAAAAAGGCTAGTTTAAATAATCAAAAGCTTAGCTAGGTGCTAAAAGTAACAAAAGATTGGCTAAAAGCTAAAAATAGCGACAGTTTGGATAAAATAAACATTAGCTAACAAAAGGCTAAAAACTAAAAGTATCAAAAGGCTTGTTAAAATAATCAAAAGTTTAGCTAGGTGCTAAAAGCAGCAAAAGTCTGGCTACATGATAAAAGTAGCCGAAGGCTAGCCGAAAGCTAAAAATATGAAAAGCTAACTTTAAGTATCAAAAGGCTATCCAAATGAACACAAAGCTAGAAGATAAAGTAGCAAAAATACTGGCTAGAAGCTAAAAGAAGCTGCAGGATAACAAACATATGCAAGAGCTATTAGTGACGTACGTCTGTTAAAATTCAGGCCACGAGCATCACTTCCGGGTCCTGCCTACTGCACGTTGTTTTTAGCGTTAGCTCCTAAAACTAGACCATGAAAAAGTCATAAAAGTTAAAGCAAGCTGCTGGTATAAAACAAGAGTTCTGTTGTGTGCTGTTGTGTCCACTAACCATTGGGTACAAGAGAGTAGTTAGTTTTTCTCCATATTCCTCTTGATGAGGAGTTAAGGTGACGACAATGGATTGTGGCTATAGGCAGGGAAAACTTAGCTATAAAAGCTCACGCTCGCGTTTGTGATCAGCATTTTAAACATGAGGATATTTAAGAGCCACCGTCAGAAATAAGAAGATGGAGGTTAAAAGGGGAGCTGTACAATTAACCCCTTCATTGCCAAGACCTGAGAGAGCAAAGACCACCTCCAGAGGACAGCGAGGAGGAAGCTAACACAGCAGCCATAGACACGACGTTCAGATCAGGATTATGACTCTACTCCAGACTCTGCAGGTGTGGATTTAGTGCTGGAGGTAAATGTTATTATCCAGGAGGAAATCCTCCAGCTGCAGGAACAGTTTGAGAGCCTGATGCTGAGGCAGCTGTTCACTGTTTTGCTGCTTCCAACAATAACATTAGATTCTTCACAAGGTAGGTGTGTGTGTGTTTGTGTTTTACAGAGTATGAAATTATTTTAGGCAACTTTTTCATGAGTTTTATGCAGAAATAAAAACTTGTTAGAGTGTATAATATTACAGTGCCTCTCCCCTCCACAAACCTCCGCCTGAAAATCATTCCAGGTTTCCAAGTCCAGACTCTGTCCAACAATATAAGCGTCACAGCTCTACATGAAAAATCTACAGAACAAGAAGCCAAGGAATAGTGAAAAAGGCCTAATTATGGACGTCTTACCTTTGTTTTTTTTTTACGGTTTAAATCCCCTCTAGAGTAATTTTATCCACTTGGCTGGACTTTTGTCAACTTGTGCGTCTCCTGTGTTAATGTTGGTACATGCATGGTTCCCACACCTTGGTCAACATCAAATTCAAGGACCTTTCAAGGACTTTCCAATACCAATTTCCTCAAATTCACAAACCATGCGCGACGGCAATTACCTAGTGCTACTGCAGAATGTTACCAATAAACAGGTTTAATACCATGTAAATTCAATGAAAAACTGAACAGTATAGAAGTTTTTGAGTCAGAATCAATGAAATTCTGACAATACATGAACATGTAATTATGTCCTGGGAGGTTGGGCAGCTCAGTTTGGGAGGAGGGGATGTGAACATGTCCAGACCTTCTGTGAGGACAGGAGGAGCTGTGGTGCTCTCACCTGGACTCAGAAAGAACGACCCGCCCTACTCTGCTCTGATTGGATAAAACTATGATTATGGCTCAAGTTATTTGTTGAAAGCCACGACAGTTTACTGTAATCCTGAGTTATCCACTGCAACAAATGTAAGGTTTGGGTTTTTTGTATTTTAAAATTATTATTATTTTTGTTTTTACAGATGATGAAAATCAGTCGTGTGAATAGAGAACTTCAATACCCCTAAAAAATTCAAGGACTTTCAAGGACAAGTATAATTTTTGGCTGTTTTCACAAACTTTCCAGGGCCTTAAAATCATTTTTTCAAATTCACAAACTTTCAAGGATTTCAAGGACCCGTGGGAACCCTGTACATGAAATATGCAAATCCTCTACTGTGGACAGCAGCCACTGAGTGAAAAAGCCTACACTAACAGTGTTACCTGCTAACTGGAAGTGCTGTCTGTGGCCAAAAAATACAGAAGTGCTAGAAGAGAAGTCTGTGGCATAGAGGCTATTAGAACACTAGATAAAATAAAAAGCATAGAAAAATGTCAGAAGTCAAAAACAAAAGAATTCTGAATCAGATTACAGAGCAAAGCTTTGAGAAAAATAAAGAGAATTCAGATTATTTTTTTTGAAAAAAAAAAATGTTTTGATTTTGTTTTAAAGTATAAAAATGACAAAACTCAAACAGCCGTCTCTGTGAGCCAAACTTTTTGAGAAATAAAGCCTAAAACTGCTCAAAGCTTCAACACAATTATCCTGTTTTTCCAGCATGTTTTTCTAATTAAATGTTGTTGGTCTTTATTAATACAAACATGGCAGCAAAGAAAACCAGTCTGCCAAGAGCTCTGACCAAATCTTAGAAAAATCTGTCCAAACAGAATCTCTTCCTCCCAGTATTTTAGCTTCTACTCCTTTCCTCAAACTCCGACAGAAAGAAAAGATGCAGAAACGACTTACTTTGTGTCCAGCATGAACCAGAAGACAGTTGTCAACAGGCTGCACACAAACAGGAGGTGTATCATCACAGACAGCAGCTGAGGCTTCATCCTGTCTCCCTTCACCTGTCGGCCCGCTCACATTTGACCCCTTTCCTCCTTCATGAACTTCACTTATTACATATTTGCAGTGTGCCCTGCCAGTTGTAGTATGTATTATCACACACAGACACACACAGATACACTCCACCCCTTCCTGGAAACTGTGGACATGCACACACATCTGCTCAACTCTGAGGTTTCTTCCTTCAATATTACTTCATTGTAAACTAGAATGTCTTCATCGCTTTTTAAATTATCTAAAAGAAAAGCTGAACTTTGAATCAACGGTGAGTTAAATTTACTCATGAAAACAGCATACTTTGTACTTTAATACTTCCTTCTATACTCTGATTATAACACAAGTCTATTTACATTTAGATTTAACCTTTTACTTTTTTCACAAAGACAGCCACCTGTCTGGAGACTGGATAAAATGAAGCAGGACCATACATTACTAGCTCAAGGCCACGAGGTAATTTGAAGCATCTTTTCCTAAGAAATTACATAAAATGTAATTAAATCAAACTTGTCCGTGACACTCAAGATGACAATGCATCCTGTCTCTGCAGGTGAAGCATCTTATGGGAAATGGCAGTAAAACCTGTTATGTTTACCTGATCAGACTCTGATATGTACAGTTGTTTAAGGTCAAACATGTGAATCAGTGCTGCTTTTACTGCCCCCTTCTGGATGAAAGAAGAATCACAGTATTTGTCAAAGGTTGTGTTTTAACGATGCTCTTATTTTGTAGAGTTATCGTCAGAAATTACAAAATAACCTTTATTAAAAAAGAATACTTTTAATAGACATGAACAAACACCGGATAAACTCAGAAGTTTAATGGGATGAATGCAGCACCACATACCAGGGGGGGCATCAAGGAGGTGCAGGAGGGGGCAATGGCCACTCCTGAATATATTGTGCCCCTTTAGTCGGACAGTTTTATGTTTTTGTCTGTTTTCTTCCGTTTATTCGGGGTTGGGTCGTGAGGGCAGCAGCTTAAGCAGAGAGACCCAGACTTCCCTCTCTCCACTTGGGCCAGCTCCTCTGGGGGAATCCCAAGGTGTTCCCAGTCCAGCTATGAAACATAGTCCCTCCAGCGCATCCTGGTCTTCCTCTGGGTCATGCCCGGAACACCTCACCATGTGTTTTACATATATCACACACCTGGGGTGCTATAAAGAGGGGCAGAGGAGGCAATGGCTATCCCTAAAAATCGGGTGTGGCATTCCAGTTTAAAACAATGAATCAAGCTTCCTCATTGTTCAGTACTTTTTACATGTTAGGGATTCCAAAACAGACTTTTGGTTCTGCTGCAAGGACCAACCTGAGCTTGGAATGTTGTTGATCCGCACGCTTTATGAAGTGTCAGCATATTTCAGTAATGTCTACAACAGACTGAACGTTTTGTTTTCTTTGTTGTCTGTTATTAAATCTTCTCTCTTTGTTTATTAATGACCAGAAATAAAACAAACAAAAAACTTCCAGGTGATAAACCCACCCACTTCCTGCTGATATAGCTTTCTCATCATTCATCATGCCTCAGTAAAGGAAACAAACGCCTTTCTTGTAATTGGTTTCATCTCACTATAATCATCATAGTCTTTTTTTATTTCTGTGTTCATGTTTATCTCTTCTGAAATTTAGTTTTTATTCCCGGGGTTTTAAACCCCGGCACCTGACGTGCCCACCTACACCTGCCCTTCTCTGCAGGTGTCTCCACCTCTTGTCAGTTCAAGCATTGTTGTGATTTAATGCCGGCTTTTCTTGTGCCTCTGTTTTTCAACTTTTGTTGTGAGTTTCATGCTACTGTGGCGCAGTGGCAGAACAGTAAGTCAATGGTTCAATTCCCCACCATGCCGGTGTGCAAACACAAGACAAAAAATATAAAAAATGAGACAAAAAGAGACCATTTAGATCTCTGGAGGACGTCTATGCAGCTGATGGGAGTGTTGTTTTGCAATTTGGGATAAAAATCTTATATGTTTGATGCAAACATGCTTAGGTTTGTAATATGATATACCATGATGATGTAATCTTCTGTGATCCAGTGTGTGAGCTAATTAAAATTGTATATTTAAGCTTTTGTCTGAGCTTATAGTATGGAGCCCCAAAAGGCTCTTATTTAAATAAATAAATTAAACATTATGAATTAAATACCTATATGAATAAATAATACATTATATAATGTGACAATGTAAATAACTGAATGCATTATGCAGTTCTATACTCATTATGAAATATTTTTCATCATTCTTTAAAAAGCTGCTTATTAATATAAAACATTTCACAATGTTTTTTTTTTTTACAATAATATAAACTATTTTTTAGTCATTTTTATTTAATTGAAGCCATTTTTATTCCAAAATGTCCTTTTCAAAAAGTCCTCTTTTATTTCATAAAGGTGTTTTTCCCAATGGCTTATTTATTTCATAATTAAACTTTTCAGCAGAATGACTTGGTCTGTCAATCAAGAGACACTGGGCGGAGCCAGTTGTGTGGTTGGCTGTTACTTTCACTTGTGTTTTAGGCTCTTAAAGCTTGGCACGCACTCTACTGTCACACCCACAATGAAATATTTGGAAATTAGTGATTTTAGTTTATCAAGTTCCTCCTGTAAAACTTGTAGCTGTAAAAAAGTAGATTAAATACCGCAGACAAGCGCTGATGACATTACCTCAGTGCTTCAGTGCACATCTGTCAGAACACCTAAAGTACTGAATTTTCTTCATTATTTCAGCAAGAAAAATAAAAGTCAGAGCCTTTTATCCATGTTGTGTAATGAGACGTATTATAAGGCGTGAGGCTGGCCAAACGCTGGGGAGAGAGGGCCAAACGACATCTCTGCTACTGAATGTAAAAGTTTCATTCAGGCAATGATGCATCTGTTTTATAGCTTTTTTAAAAATATTGCTGCTCCTGCATGACGCTAGCAGTGATGCTGCTATAGAAGCTTAAATAATGGTGGAGGGATATAAAAAGGAAGAGACTTTTGACCACTTAAGTTTCTAATAATAAAAAAAAATATATATATATATACACACGCGTCCATTTATATATACACTAAGTGCACTTTTTTTGTTACAATACTTATGTTTTTTTTTAAGGATTTGTAATTTTACCAATTATTTTTTTAAATAGCTACTTTTACTTTGTTACATTTTAAAGCTAAAAATTATACTTTACTTTAAAATGCAACACCTAGTTACTTTTTGAGTAGTTTTCTCACCAGTGAAATTTATTCTTACCAATAATTTTTATTTGCTTGCTTTTTAGTTGTCTTTGTGTCTCCATTTTTTTTATTTTTTATTTTTTACTTAGAGAAAAGTGAACTCTGGCATCAGGTATTTGAACAGGCGTTAATCCAGAGGAGCGTCTTCATTTTTCCTGGGTTCATGCAGGTTTCAATAAGTTAAATTTAAGACCTTTTAAAGACTTTTTAAGACCATTAGGAATGACATTTAAGACCAAACTGATGCATTAACAGAAACATTCAAATGGTCCCAGAAATTTTACCATAGAAACCTTTTATTGCTATCATTTTAGCTATTAAATAATAATTAATTTTAATACAAGAACACTAAAATTGCTGAGGGGACTCAGGTCTTTTGGAGTGCAGGGAGCGCTCCTGAAGACATTTTTTGACTCTGTGGTGGCTTCAGCCATCTTCTACGGGGTGGTTAGCTGGAGCGGCAGCT
>JAUBOC010115958.1:0-11527 GCA_032275365.1 Anablepsoides cearensis | reverse complement strand
TTGGGTACGTTTTTGATGAGAGGATAACATTATAACATGATATAAAACTCAAAAAAGTTGATTTTACATGATATAGCGCCTTTAAAAACAACCAGGGCATTAACAGTAAAAAGAAAAGAAAAATAAATATCTGAGTTAAAAGTGTCTCGCCAGAAGAAATTACTTTCACGTGTTTTATGAAGTCACGACAGAAAGAAACGAAAGATGTCACAGAGATAAAACAAGTTTATCTTGATTATTGATTTGTTCAAGTCTTCAGCTGACCTTTGACCTGAAAAGCCCGAAATAAGAAAAGCGATCGTATCTGGAATCGTTCTCTTTTATTCAACAGTAATAAAAAAAAGCACGGCCAGTGTCTGATATTATATTGCCCTGCGCACGTATACTGTTACCAGACTGGCGTCTGAAAATCAGAGGGAAGGAATCAATACATTCAAAGAGAATTACAGCAGCAGGTCATGATTAATTTGAGGAGCACAGCGAAATTCAGGCACCAGTCCTGGATGGCAAAGAAAGAAAAAAAAAAAAAAAAACGTAACAGAAAGCTGACCTTTAATCATAAACTCTCACACTGAGGGAAGTAATGAGCGACTTTTAATACTCAGGAGCCACAAAGAGTTTGGTTTCAACGGGGAAACACAAACTACTTGGTACCCGACTTAAAAATTAGGCAAATGAAAATAAAGGGGAAGTAATATGAGGATTTTTCGCTTCAAAAGCACCTCCGTGTCTAATAAAATGTTTCCACCTGCAATCTCTGAGGAGTTACAGTTCCCCCCTATCTACATGTCAGTGAGGTAACTTATCTGAGGGGAAAGCAATTTACACAGGGATCAAATGCATGCCTGAAAGCCTAAGTGACGTGGCAAGCATTGGATTGCCGCTCCTCTGGCAGCCAGGCTGAGGGAATAGATGAGGAGGAGGAGGAAGATGGGAGCTCGTATACAGGTCTGTGTGACAGGTGGAGAACGGATCGGCGATGATGAGACGGTTCGACACAAAATGGGGGCTGCTTTAGCAAGAAAAAAACAAAAAAAACAATAACTGACATGTAGATAGCACGAGGCAGACTTGTGTTGAATACATTCGGTTCAGATGTAGTTCAAGTGAATTTTTAAAAAAGATCCTTTTGTCTGGCAAAACAAGCAGAACATGTTCCTGAAGGGACATTTCACATCTTTTCTATTAGGGGTGGGCGATAATAGAACAATGTAATGATCTGATAGCAAGTTAATACAGGGCTGGTACCACAGATACAGAGACAATACTGATGTCAATATGGACACTTATGTCATTATAAATACCAATACTGATAAATATATAGATATTGATCCCGATACAGATAATGAAGCTGATACTATCGATATTAATTCCGATGATGCCGAGACGGATACTTTTTACTTGAAATTTCATGTTCATTGAATAATTTTGTTGCTCTAATCTTGAGGATTTTGGTTCTTATTTCAACCTAAATCTATCCAAAAATATATTGTTTATGATTCTGTGTATAAAGATTACTTAAAAGTGCCTGTGACATGAAATTCTTTAAATAAATATAAATGCATTATTGGAAAGATAACATTAATAATATATTGCAAAATAATTTCCCGATGTTGAGATGAACAGTTATTGAGATATTTGCATTTGAAGGACCAGGAAGTGATGTCAAAGGGGAACGTCAGCATAGATTAAAGCATTGATAAAATGGCTAAGGACACAGACTGTAGAGAAGAATCTGATGTTTCTTTAGATTATTTTGAGTCTCTATCAAAGAGAGATGAACACGAGTTCAAAATTTATAATTTTAATAAACAACTAGAGAGTTCTCTTTCTTAAATAGTTCCCCTTTGATGTCACTTCCTGTTTCCCTTTGGCTGAAAACAAAAGGCCATTTAAGTGACCAAATGACCAAAAATCACGTTTTGTGCAAGTTTTCTTATATAAAAAGATATTTTCTTTGACTTTTTGTATTAGATGGATAGGCATGTCACAGGAATTTTAAAGGACAGAATGACGCACACTTTTCTCCAAACTGAGGTTGGCCTAAAAAGCTATGTACAACAAATATTATTAGGAAGATATTAATAGTTCATACACTTTCCACAGAACCCCAATTAAAAACTCTGATCTGCTGTTTTAAGTTTAGGGCCTCAATATTTTTAATACTTCCATCCAGTTGGACTCAGGGCTGTCACTCATTTACAAGTATAATACACTCTGAAGATACATTCACATTCAACATGCAAAGGTTTGATAAAATACTCAATTTTATCTCTTTGTTAAACAGTAACTGAGTGTTTAGGGCCTGATTTAATGTTTACATTGCAACTAATACTTTTTTATTTCACTATTAAACAGTAATATCACGCTTAATTTATTTTACATCTGATATGATGTATTAGTAAAAGGATACAAGTAAAACCGCTGCAGCTCGAATACGTGTTTTTCCCTCTAAAACTGACATTAGTAGCTGTAAGGTGTATTTTTTATTTTTATTTTCCCAGCAGCAGGGTCAAAGCTCCAGCTGCAGCTTCTGGTTGGCTGCAGGATATTCTGACAACAGCTGCACATGTTAGGTTGCTCTAAAGAAGCGGTTAACAATTCAGGATCGAGGTGTTGGTCTGCACCAGCTGACTGCAGTTAACTCAATAATAAAAAAAAAATAATTAAACTGTAAAAAAAAAAAGTCTAAAAATAAATCAATCGCAACACTGAGTATGATGCATTTCTGGATCTCACAAGATGGCGATTGCAACATGAAGGTTACCATAACTCCACTTCTCCTTGGAACTTCAGACTAGATCAACAATCATCTCATGTCTCTCCAGGCTGAAGCAAACAGTAGGTGACATATTGTTTGTTTGTGAAACCCTTGACAGGGACATGTGATGTTAGCTTGTTAGTATAGATAAAAAATTTGTTTGTCAGCCAAATGGCTTTAAATATTAGCACCATATTACCACTATGCTAGCTTTTGATTTGTAGGTTCCAGGAAATAGACAAAGCCTTAACGTGGATTTACATTCAATAAGAAGTGCCAAACATTTTCCCTATGTGGAGAAGACAGCGTGGAGATGCAGGGGGTATCCTGTGGGGATAGCTAGAGACTCCTTCTCTATGTGCCCATTTCACAGAAACGGTGGTGGTCGCTTTGTAAAAAGTTTGCAAATATATATTTATGGGGGAAAGTACAGCAATTTGTTCATTTGTTTCAGAAAAATTTCACAAAGTTACTCAAGGAACTAGTGGACGGAGATGGCACCTTTTTGTGCATGGAGGAGACAGCGTGGAGACACAGGCGGCTCTGTGGCTTGCTAGGAACGGGGTCCTCCTTGATCAGTTGGCTTGAGGACATGTCTCGAGACCATTTGTCAGAAACACTGGTAGTCTCTTTGAGTTAAATTTGCAAAAATAATGCTTCTTATTGGTTGACAGGAACTTTGTCAAGGTGCTGCAGTGGGAAGGAGTTCTCACTACAGTGTCTCTTTGCAGTATAAAATGTGAAAAACAATGTTTCACAACCATGAGATGAAGAAAAGAGGTTTTTCATTTTTTGAAGTATGTAGCAGCCAATCACTTGATTTGTGTCTAAAAAATTTTAATAATAAAAAATTATAGAATTAAATGTTATTTTGGAAGACGCGCATGAACAAAAATTAATGTTCTAATTGTTTTCCTTTGAGCATGCCAGATAAAACAAAACTGAATGAACTCTGCTGAGTATCGGACAGTGGTGGTGGCTAACACTTGGACCATCAATCAATACTAATAAACACCTTGTCAAGCAGAGAGGATGTTTTAATTACAATATTAATTTATTTTTACTGCTTGTTAGATACAATTAGTGCAAACGGGATTGACAAGAATGATGACACTTAATAACAACATTTACTGAAAAGAAGGCTAATTATGTGCAGTTTTGTCAACCATCCAGTAACACAGCAGTTTGCAATAAATCAGGGTATTTTTTTATGTGTTTGTACGTCACTGTGAAATGGGACTAGTTTTAAAATGATTGCAAGTCAGAGAGGAATGCCAGCAGGGTAACTCTGAACAGACACATCATGGCAGTAAATTATTTTGGGAATTCGGCGCCTTGTCCATCTCAGTGATATGAAATTTTAGGGTTGAGTAGTTCTTGGCTGCAACACAGTAAGTGCAGCATCACAGCGTTAAACCCAAGGAGAAGCTTTAGTCATTTTAAAACCTCTGCTTCCTCGTTTACAAACATCAACATGCTGCTGCAATGTTGCAGCATGTACTGCAACTACAATTTTAGTTTTTAGCTTTGTGTTCAAGATGAATTCATGAAAATATAAAATTTCAATGCAAACACAAATATCACCTGCAAGGTCAAGTAAAATAAATAGTCTTTGAATGTTTTTAAAATTTGCTTCACTGCAGTCAAAAGTGTAAAATTTCCAATTAAACAGGGGCACCACCAGGAAGGGGGGCCAAAGAGGGCAATCCTAAAATATATATAGCCTCCCCCATTGGCCCCCACTGGTCAGGCAGTTTGCAAAGTATAGTAAGTATTTTATATAAATTTAAACAAAATTTAAAAATTAATATTTTATATAAATATAATACTTATTAGAGAGAACAAGCTTCAACGATTTGAGTGACTGTGTTTTCCTCAAAAATAAAAATAAATAAATAAACCTAACAACTTTATTTATGCAAAAAACACCAATAATCCTCCATAAATATAAGGTGGTCATATTTAAGACAAGAATTAATTTTGACAGAATTTTTTTTGCTGAAGTACTACCATAATAAGTTTCAATCTTTTTCTAATATAATTAAAATATTGTGTCGCAGGAAATAAATCATAATTTTTCCACGGGAAGGTAGGCGTATAAGCAACATTAGTTGTTTTTTGTATGAGGTAGAAACCCCTTTTTTTCCTTTGTTAACCAAAAACATGAATAAAGATGTGGACAATAGTTGCACGTTTGCATGCACTGTGGTTTATTTTGCTAATTTTACAAGCGTCTTCAACTTTGTGAGTGGTTCATTTTCAGACACGCCCATGTGTGCTCCGCAAAGGCTTAAAAAATCCTAAAGTCTGTATGAAATTAGGGGTACCATTATACACAAGTATTACAATATAGTGCATTTTAAAACACAAATAATATGGGGTCGCATTATACTCAACATCACATATACGTACAAAAGAAGGTGATTCCCAAACTCATAAATTGCTCTACTTATCAAACAACCTATAAATGACAACTGAAACCTGAAATTCTGTTCAGGCCTTTAGTTTTGGTGCTACCACAGGATTTTCAGTGACCCCCACATGGCTCCCCTGATTTAAAAAAATTTGGGGGCACAGCTGCTATGGTTCCTTTATAATCTGATATAAATTTGAAATATTAGAATGTAAAAATAATTAAATTTGATTGAAACTAATATTCATTTCAAACATCCCAATATATATTATTAATTTTTATTATTTATCACTAGGTAAACCTACAAGGTGCATATGAAACTGCCATAGTCTCTCCTATTTATTTTCATGTCAGCACTTTTATCAACCCAAATAATACACATAAGCCTATATCTTTTTTACAAAAAAGTGCTAGTTTCAGCAGGTATGGAAAGCAAAGAAAACAGATTTTTACTAACCTGGCGGAGGTTGCGTGTCACTCGCACATCATGCCAGACATTGTCATTAAATTTTCCGCTGGCAGGTTCCACCAGGGCTTCAAAAGCACCAGAGCCCAGGTTAATGACCAGCCATAGAGCGCCATTCCTCAGGGACAGATTGACGTAGTCAGCTGACTTTCCTGTGTGAAGCAGCAGGCCATTCCTCTGCAGGGTCCTGAAGGACAGCGTGATTTCATCCAAACTGCTCTGAATGGGGGTCTGAGAAAGGTTGTAGCTGAAGAACTCATTGCCTTTGAAGGTGGCCACCGACTCTTCCTGC
Organism: Anablepsoides cearensis; assembly: GCA_032275365.1. NCBI lineage: Eukaryota > Metazoa > Chordata > Actinopteri > Cyprinodontiformes > Rivulidae > Anablepsoides > Anablepsoides cearensis. The sequence continues at coordinate 5,595 of JAUBOC010115958.1, read as the reverse complement.
CCTAAACGGGAGAGGATGCAAACAGATCTTAAAATATTCTTGTCATCTTACAAAACTTTGATGCAGCTCACCACTGCATTTCACATTTAGAGTATGGCTAAAGTTTAAACCTTTTTAAATAAATTACAGTATTTTTGACACAATTCTGCAAAAAGCTAGCATAATAAAACTATGTTTGTTGATCTATATTACTTATTGTTACCAAATCAATTTAAATATAAACTTTGTTATAAAGTAAAATAAGCGTAAATAAAGTCATGCTTTTAACAGGTGCTAGTTTTACACCAAACCTAAAAATAATTCAAATAAATGCATATTTTTCACTTATTTGAATTATTTCAAATTGCTTAACAATGACAGCTGAACTCTTTTCTCTTACAGACGTCATAATGCCTAAATAAATGTGTTGACTTAGCTAAACATCTGATTCACATCCATATTCTAGGGAATGTCTATGTAAATGCACAGTGAAATGTACATGATTCATCCCAGTTGTTCAGAAAGAGGCAAATGGAAGTTGATTTAAAAAAAAACATTGGTTTCTGTTGGTCTTGCCGTTTCTTGGAACATCACCTGTTATAACTTTACATGCGTTAAATATTCTTTCCACACAAAATTCTGTCAACTTTTGAAAGAAAACATGTCAAACAGGCCTAACTAAGTACCATTAGGTATGTTAGCTAACCGTGGCTACCTAGCAAGATAGCAAGATAGCAAGATAGATAGATAGATAGATAGATAGATAGATAGATAGATAGATAGATAGATAGATAGATAGATAGATAGATAGATATGTATGAAGACCTTTTATACAAATACAGTTGTGACAAAGACCTCTAATTTGAACAAAGTACACAAAGAATTCTGAGTTTACACACATACATACATACACTTATATATTTATTTATATATATATATATATATATATATATATATATATATACACATTACCCTGTTGTTTGACGTTGACAGTGATGTAATATTATCAATAAGCCCACCCCCCACCACCACATGTAGCATCAGTGGGTTGTTTCAAGCCCTTTCCTTAACAAGATGCAGCTCCTACAACTGAGCAAGCTATTTCAAGCAGGAGGGGATTAGCTGTCCCTTAAGCCTTTGTTTGTACTGTAAATGTCAGCTTCTGAGCTCCGGGGCCAATTTAAGGCCACAGGATCATTGGCCCCATTACTTTTTATTCTTTACGCAGTGTACTCAAATACTGAGCACACAGCAACTTGTAAAGCTAACAGTAGTACAGAACACAAATCTAAAGGGTCCTCCTTTGACAGAGGTGAAGAGAAAAGAGCCAAGCAATCAGTGAATAGTAAAGAAAACTCTATTTTTAAAATGTATTCAGTATTGTCGTCCTAAATGGGTAAATTTAAATGCTCTGTTTTGTGTATTTCTTTTTTGACCTAGAAAACAATGATTATAACAAAAGAATAAACCATATTAAAAGATCCTGTAAAATCTGATTTTCTGTCTTTTCAACAAAGCTACTCAGATGACCATGATGCCTGAAAGTCTTTAGAATGGAGATCTGTGGGTTTAAAGAAAGGCAGCTAACAGATTATATACAGTGGCCTATTATGGGCAGTGACATTATATCCTCGTATGAGGGGAAAAAAACTGATATGCTTTCTCTGACTTTGGCACGAACGCTGTAGAAATGTTTTCCAAGACACCGGCTGCAGTCAGTATGCTAAAAGATGCAAGCCAAGCAGTTTTTGTGCGTGTTACAGCTGACTGGCGGCGGTGGGGTGGAGGTAGTGGAGGGCTGAGCCATCAAACCCTCCCAGAATCAGACACAGGACTATTGTGCTGAACCATCTCTCCATGCAAATAGAACTACTTATCGATTAAAAAATTAAGACTCAGCAGAAAATAATGGGAACAGTCTCCTCAAATCTCTCCGGATTCCTAGTTGTTTTCATGTCTTGCTTCTTTGAGCCAATAATCTCAATTTGCATTGTTTAAAGTCATAATTAGATTCAAAGAAAAAAAAAGTATTCTTGCTGGTTTTCTCATGAATGAACACTCCATCCACTGAGATGCTACACGAGATCCATCAAACACTATAAAGAGAAAGGATGAAGAAGATTTTCCTTTGATCATCTGTGTAACTCAGGATAGTGAATCTGAACTTATCCAACTTATCCAAACTGAGCCTGAAGCAGCTGCTAATAGACTATTTCATAGTTAGTAAAGCGCGAAGCAGCCGGGTCACAACGCCATTGGAATTGAACTAATTCATTTGATACATTTACGCTGTTATACAGACCTAATTTCTTTACTCTAAAATGATTTGTGTTTCAATTAAGATCATATCTTAAAGCTTTAAATCTCCTTTTTGTGCTTGTTTTCGATGTGTTTTTGTAGCCATGCAAAACGTAAGGCTCACTTACCACTAATTCGCTAATCAAGAATTTTGCAGACGAAGCTAAAGCTAACCGCTAATACGACTGTCATTGAGCCTGTGTCACATGTCGTCTTCTCCTTCCACGTGAAAATTGGTGGACCTCCATTGACCATGAAAATGCGCTAATTAGAATTTCGAAAATAAATTTGCTCAATGGAAACACGTCAATTTCGAAAAAGCTTCTGTTTTTCGACAAAATGTTTTTGCGCTTTGATGAGGTGGTTTAATCAGCCGTATCGAAATTGCTGTATTTCGCAAAACTGCAATGGAAACACTTTTTTTCGCATTAAGGGAGTCACGTGATCAAGAACCAACTGTTTCTGCTGCCGAAAAAGGAAGTAGAATAAATAGTAGTAAAATTACTGAAGTTGTAAAAGACAGTAGTAAACTCACCGACTACAATTTCCCAAAAATGTCACATACATATCCGCTCCCAAGTATAAGTGTCGCTCAAAAGCCTCGATAAGACGCCGACATTGATCACTATCGTGGTAGCATGATTGTTTACATTTATTGCTATCATGTTTGTAACGACCAAGCGTATTCACGCGTGACCTTAACAGCATTTCTTACTTAATGGAAACACTGCAATTGCGAAACTGTTTTTCGACATTAACAGAATACCGACAAAGTTTTGCGCACATTTGTAATGGAAATGCAGCTATTGCTAGCTCTGCCCTGAGTTTGAGCTACAGAACACTGGCATGTGTTCCATGGACACCAGCTACATTTCAGACTCCTTAACAGGACAGACACTCCAACATTTACCTTGTCCAGAGTTTTCTCATCTACAGATCGCCAAAAACGTGAACATCTTTACAGATAAATGTAAAAAAGCAAGTTTGCATTCATCAAATCTAATAACAGCGCGAGTTTGTTTGTATCAAAATGGTCTATTCTGATACACTGAGCTTCCACACAAGTATGAGCAACATTTTAAAGAGAAAGGTTGATGAAGAGAAAGCTTTCCCTCTGATCACCTGTTTAATTCAAGTCAATCTGCTGCCTTGGATGCAATTCATCCAAACTGAGCCTGCTCATTAATATTAAACTTTAGACCAGAGTCATTTAAAGTGTTGTAACATCTCGGGGGGGGGGGGGGGGGGGGGGGGCCCCCCCCCCCCCCCCCCCCCCCCCCACAGCGAAGCAGTTTCTAATTTCATCTCTTCCTGGAGGGCGCAGTCGGCTGATGACACTGAGCTGCACTCACTGTCGATGGTGAAGCGGCAGCTCAACAATGGTCTAAGGCCAAGAGATGCAGAAAAAAAACACACACTCCAGCTGCCTGAGTGCACCAGCAGCCAATATTCAATCTCCTGACGCACGCGTAAATGTATTAGATGGTATCAGAACACGCTCAGATTCGCCCGCAGGCTAAAGCTGGAAAATTGCTTATAACCAACGCTTGTTTAACATTTATTGTCTTTAATGAAAATTTGACGTCTTGTACATAACCACGATACCATATTAAGTGTGTTATGATTATCACTAAGGGGGTTAATTCTATAAATCTTCCTTCAACGATGAGCCTCTTTTTTTGTGTAATGCATGAAATTAGGCAGTTTGCTTCATTATGAATCTCGCAGCGAGTTGGCTTTAGGACACACTTAACGATGCGATGCACTGATTCTGTTACTCTAATAGAGCTGACCGTATTAATCCCCGCAGAACTGTGGCTTACAGTAGATCCAGCTGTACTGTTCTGTCAGCGTTTCCAGTGGCCTTACAGGGACTAATTACTCCTTCCAAAACCTCCAAGTTTGCACTGCAGAGAGTAAACAAAGCAACGCAGGCCTTAATCTATAATGTCACAGCCACGTACGGCCTCAAGCTGCGGCATTTGTAGCTACTGAGAAAACCGGCGTAATGATTTCACGCAGTCTTTTTCATCTACGTTAAACAGCCTTGAAAATCGGTCTCATCAGCTCCAGTTCTCCTCGCGCCGCCACACCCTCTTCATCCAGAGGAGGTGTGAACAGCACAGGATGACAGACAAAGCTATTTCCAGTTCACAGCTGCAGATTAGTCAGTATCACGTCTCAGGATAGATTTTATTGAGGAAAATAAATAAATAAATAAATAAAAGAAAATAAAAGCCTTGAACACAGGAACTGGAATAATAACCCAACACTGCTGCTTTTTCTGGTCCAAGGTATTATTCTGTCAGAACGGGTCATCGAAGTGGTGCTTCAAGTAGGTTTAGAAACAATGAAGAAGGGACGAGCAGGATCATGACCTTTATCTGAAACTCAGTGTGTGCGGTTTAAAAAAATATGGGCAGCATGTAAATAAATAATTATAAGCACCATATATAAATTTTATTAAAGTCAATTGTAGTTTCAGATTATAGTAAAGCCCTGATTTGTTAAAGCCTAACAAATCATCGCCCAGATGTGGTTCATGCATGGGCCAGTTGTGGCGTGCCATCTTAAAAACAGTGCCATTATTGCCAGACCTGGCCCACTTGCAATGCAATCAGTCAGCCAGCAGTGCCAGCTTGATCTGGCCCACGCCTGTTTGCTATGCGCGTATCTGCAACTAAAACAATTAACTTTTATTTTCATTTGTCTCCTGGTGGTAAAAGTCTCAGAAAGTTCCCTGGACACGAACACCTGTTTATTTAGAAGCTGCTACATAAATGGAAACTCTTGACCTTCATTTTACTGAGCAGTAAAGTCAGCAGCAGGCAAACACTTTAACATCTCTGGTAATTAATGTCTTAAAAAAAAACACCTTACACATATTTTTTATTCACTCACTAGCAACTTTCACACCAAATATGTGCTACTGTTGACACAAATTAGTGCTTAACTATGATGCATTTAAAGAACGGAGTAAAAAAATCAGACTAATGAGTTCAAACCGATGGGTCAGGTTAAAACTGAACAATTATTATCACTAGTTGGATAAGTGGTGTATCCCCTATATTAAAAATACATTTAACCCTGATTCTTACCCTAAACCTAACCATCCCCAGTACAACACTAACCATAAGCTCCAACCCCAAAAATGGCATCCCACCATATTAAGACCAGTCTCTGGTCCCGAAAAGGTAGGTGTTTTTACCAGAAACAGTCCTAAAAAGATAACAAAAACCAGGTGTACACACACACACACACACACACACACACACACACACACACACACACACACACACACACACACACACACACACA
>JAUBOC010115531.1:0-11574 GCA_032275365.1 Anablepsoides cearensis | reverse complement strand
CAAATAATCTAAAAACAAGATTAATATTCTGACACAATCAGTTCTTGTTTAGTAAATCAGTCTCAAAACAAGATCTACTAGACTTTTTGGCTGATATAAGATTTTAAAACTTGGTTAGATGGACAGTTTTTGCAGTGCCTTAGATTTGGAGGCGCTGGTCTTCAGACCACTTCACACTCAACTGAGAACCACTTTGGTGAGAATCCTGAGGCCACTGACCCTTAGGTCTTCTGGCTACACCAAAGTTATGAACAGAATTGATAACAACAGGCAGCCCTGTTCTCACCCTTAAGAGATTTGACTAAATGCTGACTATGCAAAACAGAGAATTCCACTGTTTGTATAGGGACTGGATCGCCCAAACTATTAGACCTTTCAATGCCTTCTCCAAGTCCACAAAACACATCAAGGACTCTAACAAGGGTACAAAGCTGGTCCAGTGTTCTACAGCAAGAATGTAAAACACTGGACCAGTGAAAAGATTTAATTACTGATGTATAAATATTAAACCATATTACTTTATGACTGATCACATCTAGATTAAAAGTCCAAATTTGAAAAAGATTTCAGTCTAGATGTAAAATCTTTTTTTTAAAAAAACAAATTTAAACATAAGATGCAGTTCGCTTCACTTTTGAATTTTTACCTTGTGTTACTTGCCATTTAAACGTAGGCCATGAGCTCGCAGTCATTCTCATTTATAGAGCCTCAGTTCACACATCTACCCTCTGTTTCAACACATTTGGCAAATTGAGTTATTTTGGTTGTGAAAACATGCATTGCATTCAGACGACTAAAAACAAAACTATTTTTATGGTTGCTTCCCCTAAACGCACATCTCTGAAATCCAGAGGCGAAACTTCCCTCCAGCCCACCCCCATGCTGTCTTCCACAACCATGACACTTGTTCAGCTCGCATGCCACAAACTGACTGCATTTGCAACTCGTTTTGGGGTGGCGCTGGGCAATGAGCCATATAATCTATAACTGCCCCTGAATTGAACCATTTCCAAGCAACTGTTTTCCCAATCATAAAAAAGGCTACAAATTAATTTCAATTCAGCCAAAAAATGCTGCAGTGAAAAAAAAAAAACTATCATTTTTGTTTTAGTCTAACTGAAAGGATGCCCCTGCTGCTTGCAATTTATGTTTCCTGTAATTTTATGCAATTGTTGATGCTGTTAATCGATTAACTGGGATGTAATTAACCTTTGTGATGAAATGCATTTCAAGAGTTTCAATAAGTCATCCCAGTCTGTGTTGTAATGCCATCTTTTTACGTTGGACCTGTCCAGCTCTAATTGCCTCTCTGTCATAAGAAGCGTGAGCCTAACAGAACGGCGGCGATCAATCTCACCTCCGCAGTCACACGTGTAAATGTTTATATGTACAGCTGTTATTTCTCATGTTTGCACACAGATCCATTAGAGTAAACCAACATGTTTATCTAGACTCCCTGTGACCTGCCGGCCCTTTATCAGTGGGAGACTCTGCACCTGAATGCTTGCAGGGGTAGGCGTGCATGGAAATGCATCATTTCCAAAACACATAGATCCCAAACTGTTTTTTTCTCAGTAGAAAAAATAAACTTTATCCATCCATTCATATATTTTCATGACCTGCCCATGGGAGAACTGGTGTCCATGCACAGCAGTCACTATGCGAGAGGTGGGGGACACCATGGACAGGTCACAAGTCCATCACAGGGCCACATAAAGACAAACAAGACAACCATTCACCATCTCACCCACATTTAGGGACGACTTCGAGTTACCAATTAACCTAACATGTATGATTTTGCTTAGTAGGAGGAAACCAGAGGAAAACCCACAGGAAGAAAATCCACACAAAACGTTCTCAGGCTGTGAGGCAATCCCTCAGCCTTCTCACTTTGAGACGACATCTCTAACCATTGGGTCATCGTCCCACAGAAAATACTGGTGGTACGACCAATTAATAACAGTGATATGTTTTAGAGACAACATGGACGTCTGTGCAGGGGTGTGACTTCCTGAGTGAGAGTTTGTGATTGTTTGCATGTCACAGGTCAGACTGGGAGAAACTTGAAGGCTGATGGGATCATGACATAACGACCAGAACATGTCCCCCAACACACACTCACGCTCCTCTCACTCCCCATAAAGAATGCCATTCATCAGGCTGTGTGACTTTCCTGTTTGAATTAGGGGTGCAAACATCGGGCCGCCGTGATAAATGATGTTGATCCAGGGCCAAAGGATCAAGGCGACTGTAATGTGGTGTAAATTGATGAAGAAACAAAGACGGAGACAACAAAAGAAACTGATGAAGTTAGCACTAAAGCCACACTGAAGAGGGAGGAGGTGCTGGAGAAAAGGGACAAAGGGGATGAGTGTGAAGCAAAAATAAAAGAATAGATGGATTTTAAAATGGGCTTAAAGAAGCAAGGCAGGGGGTGGAATCAAGAATGTCTGGAGGCCACACTTATTTCTTTCAATGAAAGGAATGCACACACACATACACACACATCTAAATTAAGATGTGCACAAAAAAAAAAGCAAGAAAAGAAATCAATAAACAGTTTAACACCCATCTTCCAATGGATGTTAGAATATCTTTAGGGTATAACACAAGTGTGTGCGTTCATGTTGCTCTTTCTGCTCATGTATATGTAGGAGTGTCCTGTGTGCTTTTAGCTGCAGGGAGACTCCTGTGGGAACATACGCCCACACTCATCCTCAATCAACTTTCCCCTTCCTCCTCTCACTCCAACACCCCAGCAGGCTTGTCTGCCCAGCTGCCTGGAACATCCTTTTATTACACCGAGCAAAGAACGTGTTCTGAGGCAGGAGCGTCTTTAATGACCGAACGGCAGGGTGTCCCTAAGCCTCATGTTGATGTACCTGATGGACCACCCCCCACTACACACGGGGTTAATATGAACTGGTGGTATGAGGCAGTTCTGGGTAATTAGCACTGTGCACTGAAGAGTTGTTACGCTAAACTATATCTGAGAAGCTGTTGTTTATTTTTATGTATTTTTTTTTAGAGAAGTAAATCCAGAGAACAAGAAAAAGAAAGAGAAGAAAAAGAAGAAATGTAATGGTAAAGACTGAAAGAGAGTTTAAAAGATATGTGAAATATATATCAAGACAATACACCCGACATCTGTCTGCACACCTGCAAAAATGGAGAAGACAAAAATACAGCAACGACAAAATCAAAATCAGCAAAAAAATAAATAAAAAAAAAGTAACTGATGATGAAGAAACTAATATTAAGTTCTGTTTTCTACTGAAGTGGCTTAAAAGAAAGAGAGAAGCTGTTGTTTAAAACGTTTTAGATCAAAGATTTATTTTAGATATTTTTCAGAAAATATCCATGTGTATTTTATTTAGATGCTGAATTTCATTTAAGAATTGGTGACTTTTACACTAGCTGTATCTTTTTTCAGTGGCTGCAGCCCATTCATAGGGAACAACTCGTGCGACCAACAAAATTTATCACCAACGATAAAATTAATTTTTAAATATATGTTTAGCATTGTCGCTGATAAAATTTATAATGCAATGAGATATTAGATAAAATGCAATTACACGTACTGATACTGAAACTAAACACAAATTAAAACTTGTTATTTTGTTATGCATAACGTTTTTCTAATAATATTGAATTTTGTGAATTATACAATGAAAAGACAACTGAAGATGTGAGATATAAAACGTATCAACATGGTAACGGGACAGTGTGTGATCATGCAAACATACGTCATTCGTAGACTAGACTGTCTTCTTTCACAGATGTTTATGCAGCCTACGCTGCCGGCCTACAGTGAGCTGCACTCTACCTGGGATGCAACCCATGAATTTACACAGCTACTCTGTTTTGTGTAGTTATGAAAAGTGGGACTCACTGAAATAATTACACCTCCAGCACAAACTAGTCAATTACAAAAACAGAATAAAAGTATCCAAATGTAATAAACACATTACATTGCCTGAGCCACTAATATGCGATGGGTAAACTTACAATACCAACAAGAAACAATCATTAATTCTTTGTTGTAATAATGCTTCTTGCTAGTGTTGTAGTATCGGTCTTGAGACCACTTTTTGATGGTCTTGGTCTTGTCTCGGACTCTAACATATTTGTACTCGGTCTTGTCAAGGTCTCGGACATTGAGAACTCAGGATTTTATTTCAAGACCAGTCAAGACCACAACTGTGGAAATATCAGTAAATAGCCAGAATGTTGTTGAATTTATTTGTTAACATTCTTGTTTCATTCGATGTAAAACATACTGATTCAAATCCAAACCTGACTCATGTATTTTTGTTAGCCATGTCACCTATCCCCACCCTTGTTCACTCACATATAGCACTCCAGAAAAAGTGAGCAGTAGTTTTCGGGGAGCGGGAGAAGATGTCTGCAATATCTTCAATAATACAGTTTGGCTACTAAAATCATAAAGAATATATTTGTAAAACAAGCAAATGTTAGATAACATTAGCTAATGTTAGCAATCTGCCTCTGGGGCAAAATTATTTTCTCAGCCTTTGCAGATTTTGTCAATATTAGCTATTAAGTTAGCTACATGTGTACCAAATACTCCATCTTTAACAGAACTAGTTTTCTCTTTTTTTCTGGTCTTGGTCTTGTCTCAGTCTCGATACTGTCTGTGGTCTTGGTCTTGGGTTAGGTGGTCTTGACTACAACACTACTTCTTGGCAATACATTTTATACTGTTGGAAAACCTGTTAGTTTCCTTGCTAAATGGCATCACATTTGTAAGGACTGCTTATTTGTGGGATGAGCAGTAGAGCTGAGTATGTGAGTTGCGCATGGTTAAAAAAAATGGCCAAATCATCTTTGCCATCTCTCGTCTTCCTCCGCTTATGCGTAGTTGGGTCACAGAGGCCACATGTCCAAAAACGAAACCCAGACATCCCTCTCCCCATTGAAACTTTCCAACTCGTTCTGGGAGTCCCCAAACAAGTTGGAATACATCATCCCTCCAGAAGTACTGGGTCTTCCGCCTCCTATCAGGGGGATGTGACCAGAACACCTCATCCAGGAGGCATCCTGATCAGATGCCCAAACCACCACAACTGACTCCTTTTACCTGGGATCTTGTTCTTTGGGTCATGATCCACCCTTCATGACCATAGGTGAGGGTTGTAATGTAGACAGACCAGTAAGTTTAGAGCTTATATGCTGTATATAAAAGCTAAAAAAAATAAAAATACTTGAATATTTAAAGTAGTTTGTTTGCACTTGTAGCAGCATGTTTTAAAGCACTCTCCCTCACAGAAACTGTATCTGAAAACCCACAGGCATATATAGACCCCTCAAAAAAGAGAACCATCCAAAGCAAACAGCTGAAACAAAGACAACCTCCCTAAAGAACACAAGGTCAGAGATACAGTTCTACAGTTCGTGCACTTGTCATGTCTGTGCCCTGAATTAAAGCTCTAACAGCAACACGGGGGTGTGCTACCTTTGTTAATGATAACCCAGCTTGGTCCCAGGGTTAAAGTAATTTACTAGACCAGTGCTGCTGTCTCATTTCTCAGTAACTAAACACTGCCTTCATCCCTCAGCTGGACAAAATCCAGACTAACATATTTATCACACTAAACCAGTGGTAAATGACTCAGGCAATGACTTATTGCCAAATGTCTCCACAAAGACACAATTTCAAAACAGTGAACAAGTCAAACGGCTCCCAATGTAATGCCTTTCTAGATCTTCATGTATCTACATGGGTACATATAATTTACTTAAACCACAGTATTTCTACATGTTGCCTAACTTTGCTCAGCAGTACAGCTTAATAGCAATGGGTAATATATTTGTGTCATGTCCTTTAATATAATAGTGTAGTATATGAGTATAATTGATACAAACAAGCAAAATAGAAAATAAACAGTGAAAAGAAAAAACACTGCTACTATCTAAAAATTTTATATGAACGTGTGCCATACTGAGTTTTAAGGTCAGGGTGGGTCAGGAATTTCTGTTTTTGTGAGTTGCAATTCCAGTTTTCATATACAGTTGATTTTTTTAAAGATTTGTTGTTTTTTGTGAGCTTTCACAGGTCCCTGTAACCCTCAACTATTCCTAAAACTTGTTAGTAATGAAACATATGTTTAGTTGACAAGAAAAAAATAAGTACACATGTTACCAGGAGCAGAAGTTTGACCTCCTAAGTATTTTGATTTTCCAGCATGAGCCCTTAATTCTGACTTAAATCAGACGCACCAACTGCAGGATTTATTTTTTAATCAAGAATTCTTAATTTTGCCAGTCCCTTTCATCAGCCGAATCCAACCACACTCCACTCTAATTTCAAACATATTACCATAACACTTTAAATCTACACCGCTTTGCTCTAATTTACAAGGGTTTCATCTTGACAAATCAGAGCCACTCATCTAATCATCCCATCTAATGCAGCGACTCATATCACCACAAGCCAATCTGTTACTCTGAGATTGCTCTCAATCACTTCCAGACACAATATACACATCACACTGTATCCACAGGAACTGTCACTCTCCTCCCATGAGAATGTGTTACATATCTATATGTCAGGGCTAACTGGTGCCATATGGCACTTCTTACAGGACTGGCTAAGGCTATGATGCCAAATCTCCCATTAGTGACAGACCTACAGGCTACTGACAGATGTCTATTGTATAGCATTAAACATGAGCTCAAACAGGCAGAAATAGGAAGTAAACAGTTTGCTTTCACCAGAGGTGGAAAGTAGCAAATTAAATTTACTCATGTTACTGTATTTATATGAATTTTGTGTGTTTTGTGCTTTTTTTAGGGGAATTATTTAAATCTGTATTTTACTTGAGTATATTCCATTTCAGGTATTGTACTTTGAAATACCATCTATTACAAAGTAAAAATGTCAATTTAACCTGTGGAGCCCAATAGTACATCAATGCCTGACACTGCTAAGGTTGGTTAACCTTTTGGTAGCTGGTAAGAAAACAATTTATGATTTATGGTAACTATTAAAACGACTTGACCTGATCATAATGAGAGAGCATCATCAAACTCACATCTGAAAACATGTCAGAGTCAATAAGTGGACAGAACCTGGTCTAATTAAAACATACAGCCTGATGAAAAGATAAATACATTTATCAATAAGTTAAAGCCATCTAATAAAAATACAATAAAATCTCTGACAACTGTTATCTGAGTAGAGCTGTTATATTCACACATCAGCTGATTATTTACTTTGTGGCAGGAGTTTAATTATTTAATTATGTTGGGAAACAATATCCCAGTAAAATTACCTGCCGTTAATGTTTTAATAGGAATATTCTTCAGGTTGAAAGGTACCAACTAGATATAGTCAGGCTCACCTCAACACACATTGAGGGTTCTGGAACCACTCTTCTTGAGGGGGGCTGGACCTTCTTCCACTCTGAAGTTCCTCCATGGTGAGGAGGAGCATTAGACTGGTCTGGGTCTACTTATAGCCCCGTGGCTTGGTGCCTGTTCTTTGAGGGTTTTCACTGGTAGATGAGAAGGTAAATTATCTGCACCTTCCTAAATGGTAAAATTTGTCTGGCCCACTTCTGGGACACACAAGGCACTCAGCCCAGATACCACAGAGAACGACAGCCCTTTGGTGGCCCTGATGAGGTTTGCCAGAGGGGGTCCATGCATGGGCCAGCACCTCAAAAACCAAATCATAACTGATCCAGTTTTGGCGTGCCATCTTAAAAATGGTTGGCAAATGACTTTCCACACTAGTAGTCAGCCAGTAGTGCCAGTCTGACCACAGGTCTGGCCCAGTTTAGTCTGCTATGTGGGTTCAGGTGGGGGAACAGGCTCCAACTGTTCTTTGTGCGTATGGATACTGGATGGCAGATCACAGAACCCAGCCTTCTTAAAGTTCTAAGATGGGATGGCTGGAAAGTCCTCCAACTAGGGACTCCATTATTCTGGCGGGAGTCTTGAATGCCTCTGCAGGCAGTGACGGTGTAATCTGGGGAGGCATGTATGGGATTAACAGCTTGGAAGTTGAGTGGTGTTATTTCTTTGGTCTTCTGTCCTAGTGTTGATCATATTCAAACATAAATATACATGGATTTTATTAAAAAATAAAACTGATTGGAATTTATTATAGTTATTGTGTTTTTCCAGAAAAACAACCAAGTCAGACACAAATAAAGACTAATTTAAAAATGGGTCTGTTGTTATTTGGCTAAGAAGGGTCCAAATTAGGTTTCATTTTAATCAGATTACCAAAAACAACTAGTCTGATAGACTGAACTTATTAGTTGAATGATTATTTATACCTAACTTGTAACTTGTTTGTTATGGAGAAAGTGTTTGACAAAGTGTACACGAGTGCATCTGTGTATTGACCGTTCCAAGGATTTCAGCCTAAGGAAATGAGAGAAACAAAAGCTGTCACATCTTTCTTATTGACTTCCTCTTCATCTTCCTCCCTGTCACCTCTCACCCCCTGATGCTGCGTCTCTCAGCCTTATTTAACATCAGAAAAGACCCAGCGTCTTCAGTGTGTACCTTTAAGTCTCCTGAGTCCCTCTCACAGTCACTTACCAAATACTTAATCACGTTGTGGGATGTCGACCCTCTCCACCCAATTTACTAATCCCACCCAAGCTACGCTGCTTTTGTCTTCAGCTAAGGCTCCGAATTAAAGGGGCTTAGCTATCCTGAGAGACAGAGGTTTGTCGGAGTCACACTCACCCCCGTGAGGAGAGAAGGGTTCTATGGGATTCCATTGACTGCTACACTATTTACTAGAGCATAAAACTGTCTTTATTTAGGACGAAACCCAGCAGTATCCATGTGTGTGTGTGTGTGTGTGTGCTGCATGGAGTGCTGTACATAAATATTCACGTCAGCACAAAGCTTCAAAAGCAGCGTGTGCGTATGTGGTACCAGAGCGGTGTGTAGCACCTAATAACACACAGAAGGTAATCAGTCTTAATTGGTTCAGTCTGATTATTATTTATTATTATTTCCTCCAAAGTCTTTATTCAGCAAGCCTCTGGATACACTCTCAGGAAACAGCTCCTAATTACTAATGGATGATGATTAAACACTGAGGTCAGCCAGTGTGTGTGTGTGTGTGTGTGTCTGTGTACGAGTATGGGAGAAGACAAAAGGCTCAAAGAATATGAGATTGCTTGTTCTATTTATTGACTAATTTCTCCTAAAATTACAGCCAGATTTTCCATGCTGTTATGTAAAATATTACAATAATGAAAGTAGCATGTCTAAAGAGCTACATATTGTCTGCTAATTTCCATGCCAACACTTTAAACAAGGATGTCATGTAATCTGTTGGTGATTGAAGTACAGTATATTCCCATCTCCATTGTCCAGTCTCGGTTCACGTCTGTTCGGTTCTGTGTCTACATGTCTTCACTGTGGGCGTGATTGTGGGCAGATCATCAGCAAGAGGATTCAGTCGTTGTTGTGAAAAAGGAAAAAAAAAGACAAAGCCGTTGTGGTTTTATTATCCAGTAGTCTGACTTATTTTTTGTGCCACGGCCCTGTTTATAAGTGCTTGTGTAACTGTGTGTGGCCAGTTTGTCCGAAACCTCCTGGGATATCTGCGTATTTCAGACAGCTCCATCCAGCTCAAGCTGTACTGTATGTGCTCGTCTCCTTCACCTCTCTCCAGGAAGAGATTACCGAAGGAGTTTGCAAGTTCTGCTTTTGGTTCAGCCAATCCACGGGCAGAAGTCTGCTGACGTCACAAGCGTGCGATACTCTGTGTCAGACGCTTAGAACCACCGCCGAGGCTGAACTGAGGAGAGAAGGGGCTCATGTGTTGAGGATGATTTCCAGCTACTACCTCATCAGATTTTAGCTCAATATACGTAAAACTTGACTTCAAACATTAATCAGTCAGAGATGTGATTCCAAAACTTACTTTTTGAGAATTTCATGAAAATCCATCTATGAGGTTATTTGCTAATAGACAAACACACTCCAATGGCGGCAGGCAATAATTATGCTCAGTATATACAGTATGAGAATGAAAACAAGCTCTAAAACATGAAGTTTGAGAATACAGGAGATATGCAGGAAACAGATATATTTTTTTATTTTGTGACAAATAACATTTGAGTTGTTTCTTGTGTGAAATCACATATTTGTTTTTCTCTGATTGATGAAATTTACCAAGACTGCACTTTGAAATGTGGTCTTTGTAGAAGCTGACTTGGTACAGTTAAGTATAATATCCTACACCTTGTATTTCCTCAACCTATCAGTGGACTTTGCAGTCAGAGAGAATCCTTATTGACAGAAAACTAGACTTCTGCTTCTAAACGAAACCTTTTCTCCATAATACGTCCCACTGCAGGCAGAGTAGAAACATCAGACCTGAAACTCAGGTGATCCATGTTTAAATAATGTTAGCTCTGTTTGATCACATTTAAATGATCTGAGAGTCAGATGGATTCTTTGATAACAGGATGCAGTGAATTTTTTGTTCCTGGTTCAAACAGAATCAGAATCAGTTTTATTGCCATTGCCAATGAACAGGGTTCACAGTCTAGGAATTTGCTTCGGTGCAAAGGTGCAATAAGTAACAAGTATAACAAAGAAGAAAATACAAAGGATAAAAGGAAAATATAGTAAAAAAAATAAGCAACAAATCTGTCTTTATTGCTGTAGCTTTGTAGTATTTTAACTTGTCAGATACCAAGGTTTTTACACATACGCTGACAGGTAAAATATTTATTTAAGCCTGTTTAACCACTTAAGCCCCAAGAGGTTTTCTTCAACTGCTTGTCATTTTAACCATGTCTGGTGGACATAAAACAGTTTTTTTATGGGTTTTTAGCCAATATTCTGACATTTCTATAGATACCACAAATCTATGTTTAACTAAGAGAACTTAGGTTAATTTAAAAAAGTGCAATTCTGCCCCCACCAGCAGGGGCACAGGGCTTAAAAAAATTTAACCAAAGCAGCAGCTGTGTCCACATTCTTGGCCCAAAGATGAGCTCATTCTTAGAGCAGGTTTCTGCCAGGGCTGTTCTTTGTCTCCAGTTCTGTTTGTAGTGTTTATGAACAGGATCTCAAGCACAGTCGTGGAGAGGAGGGTGTCTGGTTTGGGAAACACAGGGTCTCAAACCTGCTTTATAGCCAAGATCTTCAGCATGCACTGGGGTGGTTTGCAGCTGAGTGTGAAGTGGCTGGGGGTTAAGTCTCTGCCTTAAGTGGAGTAGTTGAAGTATCTGGGTGTCTTGATCACGAGTGGATGAAGCAGGAGATGGATTGATGGATCGGTGCCTCATCCTCAGTAATGAGCGCATTGCTTTGGTCAGTCGTGGTGAAGAAAGACCTGAGTCGAAAGGCAAATTATTCCTGATTTACTGGTCTACCTTCCAACCCTCACCTGGTGAGGGTTGAGGCATAGATCATGACCTAAAGAATGAGATCCCAGATACAAGCAGCCAAAACTTACCTAAAACTTAGTGGGTAGCCCCCGGCCGAGAGGGTTGGTTGGTGTAGGGGAGTTTCACCTGTTCCTACATACTTTTGGCTACATCCTACACAAGAAAAGGACTGTAATGA